>AWWV01007152.1:0-33434 GCA_001974805.1 Corchorus capsularis
AAAGATTTAGTCTGGGGGAAATTATGATCTAACTCAAATTATGCATGTTTTTATAGCTATTTTTATATACTTTTTGCTACTTTTATATGTGTTTTTACCCTATTTTGTTAGTATTTGTGTTTTTTGGTCTTGAAGACAAGAAAAGTGAAAACTTATTGTTTTTCACTCTTTTTGGAGCTATTTTGGAGACTTTTTACTCAACTATGGATTTAGCCATTTGGAATGAAGATTTGAAGATGCGAAGTTCGTGATTGAAGATATTTTGAAGATTTGAAAACTATTGAAGAATTAATTCAAGAAGTAAAAATTGAAGATTTGGAGCTTTATTTGCAAAGGATTGAAGCCAAGCCCAGAAGAGGCCCTGAAGTTGAGGATTTTTGGATAATTTATATGGGAATATACTCAGCCCATATAAACCTATAATTGGAGTTAAAATCCCAATTCGTAGGCCTAATATCCAAAAGAATATCCAAATCCAGCAATAATCCTGCAAATTTGTGATATAAGCCCGGTTTCAGCGCAGTCTTCGTAGAAAGGCCATAACTTTCTGCTCAGATGTCCGTTTTGAGCCCATGAGTAGTCGTTGGAAAGCTAACTCCAAGCTCTACAACTTTCTTTTGAAGTGCAAAACCTAGATCTGTCATCTGCAAGCCCGAAATTGACGTCGAAATTTCTGCCAGATTCCAGAAAATTCCAGAATCCTCTCTTGACTTGGATTCTACTCTAGGATGACACCTAATCCAACTTGGAGTCCAAGTTAGAGCTAAACCGTCCTACCCTTATCCTCCACTATAAATAGCCACCTCCTGTATCACAAATCACACAACTTTACACATCACAAATTTTAGATAATTCTCTTTTTCTACCTTTCTTTAGGTTTTAGGTTTTTCTCTAGTTTTAGAAGAGGGAGAAGTTGACACCCTCTCTAGCCATAGAGTGGTGCGACGTCCCTAGGGTTTCAAGGAGGAGAAATCGTTCCTCCCTAGTCCTGTAAATATTCTTATGCCTCTCATGGATTTTCCTAAGTCCATGAGTAGCTAAATTCTTAATACTTCTGATCCTTTGGTGAATTCAATCAATTGATTATGGTGAGATTTCTATACTTATAATTTTGTGTTAAGTTCTTGATGATAGTAGTCAAAACCCTAGAATAATTTTATGATTCTGAATCTTATTTGAGTTATGTGGCCACTAACGATGTAAGAGGAAGATCTATGGCTAGATCAAGCTTAGAATTGACCACTCAAGTTTGATTGTGTGTAGCGAATCAGGTTTGTTTGATCGCAGCCTGATGGGTGTTTGTCTATCAGAGGGCGAGAAATTTCTCTTCGTATGGTTCTACTTTGTAGGCATGTGTGTAAAATTAACTGTTCTTAATGCTTTGTTCTCAAGTGATCTTTAAGCCCTAAAAAAGTAATCGATCGCTGAAGGAATAAAAGAGATAACTGCAGCTTTGATCGGCCTCTTATCTAAAATACATGTTGGGAAACCTATCTCAGTTGTCAGTCAAGAATAAGATGCTTAATTCACCTTTTAAGTCGATGATCCATAGTTAATTTGATTGAATCATACCACTGGAGAAGAAGTATGCTTTATAATTATTGTTTGCTTTATTAATTTGCTTTAGATTTAGATTTAGATTTAGATTTAATTTGCTTTGTTTTGATTTTTAGTTTAATTGTTTTCTTTTTAATTGATATTTACAATCCCCTGTTTTCTAATTGATTTTTGGAAAAGATCTTTCTTTCTTTATATCGTTCATCACATAAACCTTCTCTGTAGGATTCGACCCCTACTTGCCCTAGCTATTCTAGTTAGTTTATTGTGGGGATTATTTTTAGAGAGACTCTAGACAGAGAATGAGTGAGACTCCGTGAGAAAATTTCAGTGAAGGTATTCATTCGAGAGAGAGTAAGAGTCTCTGTATTGTGTGTAGAGAGAAGCTGCCAATTTCTTGATAAGAGAGAGTCTAGCCAAATCCATTGAATCCTTCTTCAAGAGATAAGAATCCCCTTTTCTTAGCTGTATTTTTTCCTTTTTTCATTTTATTCTTCATTTTTCATGTTTTGCTGTTGGGAGTAGGTGAAGGGATAAAATTAAGCTCGATGAGCTGTTAGGGGCAAGGTTCGTTTCCTTGTTTTGCGGTTGAAGGATCCAGCGAATTCGCTCGATTCTTTATGAATTAATTTGCTGCATTTTTTATGATAAGCCTGATTTCCTTGTCTTCTTTTGCGGGTCAACCGACAACTTTGGAGCATTCGATTTCAACGATTCCACAGGTAATTTTCTCTTAAGATTCTAACTGTCTGCCGTGGCAATTATGCAAATAACCCCATTTTAATTGTCAATCATTTTGGCACAGGTAGATGACAAGGATGAGTATGCTGACTCAGCAGGAATGGGTGAGCTAGCTATCTCTGCCTTTAACTAACTAGAAATTTGCTTAATGGCCATTTTGTCTGCATCTGTTATTGATTCTGTTAACCAATTGTGAATTCAATTTATGGACCTTGATCCTATGGCTGTGCTGAATCGAGTCATTAGAAACTCCTATTGTGCACATTCATGCTTGTAGCAAAAGCAAATTTACTCGCCTAGCTAGTCATTCTCCATGCATTTCATCCCTGTCTTGGATTACCATTGAACTGAACTTAGTCTGCCTACGATGCTCTGTTCTGCAACTGATCATGTATTCTGAAATGAGAAAATGTGCATAGAGAAGCTGCTCTCGAGTCCATGCATAATGAATACTGAATTGGGGTTGTCTGTGAATGGAATGCAGGACTGTGGTGAAATGTTGACTGAGTGTGTCAAATGCAAATGCCTTACCTATATGCAATGGGATCGAAGTGTACCTATGTATTAATAATGTGTGCAGTAAATTAAAGATTTAGGATGATGCCTTTATACTATGATTAGTGAAGTACTTTCTAAAAATGCAATGAAGAATGCTTTGACATTTGAAACGAATGTTGGTAATGCTATTTTAGGCTTTACTGACTATAAATGACCTAAAATGCAATTAGTGCTTCCTTGTATACTGCTTCATCGCTGCTGGAATCTTCTGCTTGTCTTGGCGCCCTGTTTGAAATGCTCTTGTCTTCAAGCTATGTTTGACACTTGATCTTAGTTCCTGAATTGCCCTCAAACATGCCTGTTTTTGCCTTTTTCCTTTTCTCATGTCAGCTTCTAACGTATCTGCGCCCCCTGTTTCCTTATGGCTTCAATGGCATCTCAAGGGTGAGGCCTAATCTCATCCCTTGTGCTCTATGTTGCCGACAGTAAGCTCTTTTCCCCCAAGCATATACGTGTACACTTACTGGTAGCGTTCATGCTTTCAGACCTTGGGGAACATTTCTTGTGCTTTGCATTTCTCTTCTTTTCCTTGCAAGGTCCAAATCCATCGAAGGCATTTGAGATCGATTCCAGTGAGGGTAGTGCAGTTTCTTCATGCGCCAAAAGGAGAAGAAAGGGGAGACACAAAGATGATTCCAATGAGAAATACCCTTTATGTTGTAGCCTAAAAAAAACCTGTAATTGTAAACAAAAACTAAGAGAATAGTGAATGCAAACACACTTTTTTATTTTATGTATTTTATGCTTATGTAAATGTATCAAACCAAATAGGGCTAATATATTAGAAAGTCCAATATGCCATGTGAGAATGAATTTTCTCCTTGGAATATATTTAAGATTGAATCCAATAATCAAATGCCAATGCATGCAACTAAACGTATATGACTAATGGGTAAATAAGAATGTTCATGGAGAAAATGACTTGGCTAATGAGAAATGGTCATCAATATAACTAATATGATTAATGACTAACATGATTAATGGGAAGATGAAAATAGATGGACATACTTAAAAATGAATGACAATTGAAAACTAAACCCATTACTAAAAAGGATTAAGCTATATGATTAAAGTGCAACAAAACTAAATTACTAAATGCAGCTAAGCCATGGAATATGCAAAAATGCGTAAAGGTGCAAATTAAGATTTTTGGGTTTTTTTGGATGCAATCTATATGACTAAAATGAATTAGCTAATATAAATTAAAAGTGAACTTAAAATGATCAAAATGCCCCCTAAATGCAAAAAATGACCAAAATGCCCCTAGGTGACCCTAATGCCAAATAAGAAATAAATTGATTTAAATTGAAGGATATAGGACAAAAACGGGTGTCTACACTCTTTCACTTTCTGAGATATCTTTTCCCAAGTGACTTAATCGATTAGTGATACTAATAAATTTATTATCAATGAAGTCACTGTCTCATAAGGAATCATCTTGAAGGTTTCATACTCATACTGCAACAAACTTATCTTCGATTCCTTGAATTTAAATGTACTTTCATGTGTGACTCTGAGTTTCTCCCATATCTTTTTTGCAGTAGTGCAAGTAGAGACTATTAAATTCAGTAACATTCAGCGCACAGTGAAAAGTATTAATTGCTTTAAAGTTCAGTTGATACTTCTTTATGTCCTCTTGGGTCCATTCTGCTATAGGCTTGTCAATGAACCGATCTTCAACACTTTTGGTTAGTTTCTGTGGCCCTTCTTGGATAATTTCACACATTTCAAAGTTAGTTGTAGAAATGAAGTTTAACATCTAGGATTTCCAAAACTCGTAATTAGTGCCATCAAAGAGAGGAGGACAGTTGATTGAAAGTCCTTCAGCAGCTATGTTGAGACTTGTTGATGATGCCATCATGGATCACTCTTGCGGCTATTAGTCCAATCTACTCAAAAGCTAAACTCTGATACCAATTGTTGGTTCACTTGATGTGCTAGAGGGGGGTGAATAGCACTTTATGAAAAATTGTTGGCTCTCTAAAATGTGTTAAAGACACTAGTTCAGAATTAGTAATTAAAGACATTAATGAAAGATAAAAATATAAACTGCAAACAAAACACGTGAAAGTATAAAGGAGATAAATAAAGACGTTAACAACTGAATAGTGGAAATTAAATAGAGTGAGTAAAGTTAAAATTGGAACAATTGAATAGAGGATGGAAGATTGAAGACGCTTCAGTTTATAGAGGTTCGACCTTTCCCACCTATGTCCTCTACCTTGGATACCACACACCAAGGATTTCAGAATCCACTATCAGTGAAGTTAATTTGGTATTCACAACACCGTTTTACAATCACAAAACTTCAAACCCGAAACTTCATCCCACAAGCGCACAACCCACACTTAATCAATCACAAAACAAGTTTTAAGAGTGTATAAACGATCCTAAAAGATCAGAATACACAAGATCAGGCCTAATATAATCTAAAGATGTAAACTTTAAGCGCAAATACAAAGAACCAAGTAACTAAAAAAGATTAGAGTGAGAGCAAAGCTTGGACTGTTGGGATTTCGAAATTCTGGAGAGAGAAACTATTTAGATCTTCAAAAATGCTCCAAAACTTGAACTCAAAGGTTAGATTTGAGTTCTTATAGTCTCTCAAGCAAATAGCCGTTATCGGGTTCAATTAAGTGTTATTTGGTCTCATATGTCTCTATTATGAGCTTAATTATGTTGTTTTGCACTTGTAAGTTGATTTTGGGAGAAACGTGCATTATGGCCGAATTAGGAGCTAAATGGAGCAATTTTGAAGCTAATTGAAGATCCAAGGACTTAGAGCATGGATTTGATGATTCTTAGCCTATGGAGGAGACGATTTTGAGCTTTAAGATTATACATGATTCCCCACATGTATTTTATGGTTCACCACATGACTTGATTTCACCTTGATGAGTCATGAAACTTCACATGAAGCCTGGTGAAAATGCATTTGCCACATGGACGAGATGAAATGGAAGAATGGAGAATAATGAAGACATATGGTTAACCACTTATACCTTGTGGTTGCTTATGTGTCTATGATAGGTAGATTTGGACTATGTACTACATAAGACTTTGCACTTGGATCAGACCATGTGAAAGGAGTTTCAAGGAGCTCAATTCGACCTAAGGAGGAAGCAATTAGGAATCATCACAACCCTAGCCGCCGACCCCTATATGTACATTCTTTTTTCTCTAGTTTTCATATAGATGTTAGATTTGAGATACAATAGAAAGCATAGGCCGAAAACACTTTTTCTATTCCTTTGTTATGGATTTCCTTACTCAAGTGATGAGTAAGTAATTTTCTTATTTCTCATGATATAGTTACATTGATCTCTTGACTATATCATGGTGAAACTGTTTATGGATTAATATTGAATCAATTTAAATTTATATATCTTGTTCTTAATTTATTCATATTTGGCATCAACAAACTCAAATAATTGAATTTGTAAACCCATTTCAATGAGAGTATACAATCACATGGCCATTCTCAGAGGTACTTTTTCCAAGTTTTATTATTATTATTATTATTATTATTATTATTATTATTATTATTATTATATATAACTATACTTTTTTTAATGGTATTTTTCCTTTTAAAGTTTAAATGAATTTTAAAAAAAAACGTTATGCCCACCTAAAAAATATTCCTAAATTTGTCACTGTTTGCACCAATATATATTGATCCTAAAAATTTATATTTTTATCTATACTATAATAAAAGTACGAATGTTGTAAAATTTTTGAATAGACGCTTATACCCTTATTTTTCAAATATATTTCTTAAATGGCATTGTTTAAACCATTATAGTTTTACTTCATTAAAAACTCTCTTTTTACTTAACTAGTTTTAGCTTTCACGTGCGTTGCACGTGACCCAACGTGTTTAAATGAAATATTCATATGAAATTATGATTACCCCTCTATTTTATGATAATTACACTTTTATATGGAGTATAGATAGTTATAAAGTCATGGCCTATTAAGATATAGGATCTGAATATTCAAACTAATTGTCCACCAAACGGATAAAAAAAAGACCCTATAAGGAATGTGAAATTGGACCATTCAAAGCAAAGACTCATTGCATATTTGCTTCAGATTATCTAAGCCCAAATAGGACGTTGGAGATAAAGACAAAAAACAAAATTAAATACAATGGTTGGAAATAAAGGCAAACGGCAAAATTAAATAGGACGTTGGAAACAAAAAGTCAAATTGACTTTCTTATAATTTAATACAAGTTATATTAGCCCGCGCTAGCGCTACGGGCGTTATTTATTTCAGAGTGGTGCTTGATTAACTGATTGAAATTATATAAGGGCCAAAAACATTTTTTGTTCTAGAGTGGTGCTTGATTGATTAATTGATTGAATTATATAAGGTTGCAGTAAAAATGCAATTTAAATGGATTAGTTTTAATGTTGTCTCTTGCTATTGGCATAAATCTTTGTAAGCTAACTTTTTAGACATGCAAAATTAATAAGGTCAAAGAACATGTTTTTATTTGTAAGTAATAGGAAGTGCAAAGAGGTAATAAAATATGTTGTTAATTGGATAATAATACTCACATTGAACGAATGGTGGTTTTAATTCAGAAGGGGAAAAATATTGAACGGTCTATCTTGAAGGGATGGAAACGGAGAAGAAAGAGGAAATGTTGGATTTTTAGCAAACCTGAAGATTGATTAGCACCGAGGAGTTGAAATGATACAGCAACTGAGGTGGTGAGAGGATAAAAGAAAACAGCGAGAAAAACATTAATTGAAAGTAACTAAGGGTTTAAGGTTTAGAAAGAGAAATGTGTAATTACAAAAAAAGGGCAGAAGGAAAAGGAATGAGAGAAACTCATATAGAGGCTTTTTAGTCATCCGAAAAGTGAGAAAAGATAAAAAAAAATGGCCAAAAGGTGGCACCATATTAATCCTCAATTTGGTCTTTTAGTAATTTCCATAGTAGTTAAAAATAATATATAGTATATATACGTATTATATAATCTCATAATATAAAAATTAATGACGAAAACACAAATATACCCATAAAAGAAGAGAGTTCTACTGCAAATTGGATGTAAAAATTGAAAAGAAAAAATTTACACATTAATTTTGCTTTACAATTTCAAACATGAAGAAATCTCCTTGATCGTAGAAGAGAAAAAGAAAAAAAAATGAAATCTCTTGTAAGTAAATAAACGATAGCCTTTCATGCAACAATCAAATTAAATTCAAAATTATCAAATCAAGTCAATAAGAATTATAAAATTCCAAATATTATAAAAAAATCAAAAAACCCCATATATATAGGTATGGTATATTATGAGATTTTCTTCATTGTTGTATGCTTTCCAATTAAAGAATTGATGAAATTTAAATAATCAAATTAGTCTATTGATGAAGAAGAAGGGATATTTTCTTATAATTTAATTTAAGATTAAAAAAATAATGGAATAATTAAAATATTATTTAGTAATGGCAATTTAGAAATATTTTTAAAAAAGGGGTACAATTGGAAATATATTTTAAAAATAAGGGTATAATCGGAAAACATAAAGTTTCACCTTATTCGTACTTATATATATACTTTTATATATAGCATAGAGTAAATCTAATATTTATATAATAACTATTTTATTTTTTACCGTTTTACTATTTTAATTACTCCACTAAAACTCTATCTTTACTAAATTAAATCTGATATTTGTATAACTATTTTATTTTTATTGTTTTACTATTTTAATTAAAAAAAACTTAGATATTAGATTTTTTTAAAATATATTTCTTAAATGACATTGTTTAAACTTTTACAGTGTTATTCTATTAAAAACTTTATTTTTATTTTATTAAATTCAATATTTTTATCAATTATATTTTTATTTAAATAAATTTAATATTTTTATAAATATTTTAATGTTACCATTTTAATTTTTAAAAATGGGAGACTTTTTGGTAGTTCAGAACCTAAGCCAATTATAATATAAACTAATAAAAGTATTATTATTGTTACTTTGAAGTTTAAAAGATAAAATAAGTTTCCTAATCATTAATTATTCATCATCTTTTAAGAACTAATTAAGTTAAAATTGTATTTAAAATTTAATTATTGTGATTCATCTGTTTCTAATTTTTGGGGTGTGTATTGGTAGTTTAATGTTTTTGGGTGTGTAACAAGATTTTTAAGTTTTTTAAAATGAAAGAAGAGTAACATGCAATTATTTTCTTTGATTTATGATTAATTTCAATTATTATTACATTTAGTAATGTTTTTTTTCTGTTTTCTGTTGCCAAAATTATGTTTTGGAAACAAAACAGATGAAAACATTTTTGGCAGGATATTTTCGTTTTAAAAAATTTTGAAAATAGAAACAATGTTTCAGAAAAAAGTGGAAACATGATTTTTATGTTTTCATGTTTGTTTTCAAAACACTTCCAAGCGTGTTTTTGTTTTCAAGAATTGCCAACAAATTTTTTAAAAAAATATATATATAAAACAAGAAAACGAAAACGATGCAGTACGATTGCAATTTTCATTTAATTTAAAAACAAAGGGTTGCGTGGCTTCTCTAGTGATTCTAGAGGAGTGGAAGGAGGCAATGAAAGCAAAAAAAAAAAAAAATAGATCTTTATGGTTCCGTCAAGGAGAAGTAATGGGTTTTTGTAATTGGTTTTTAGGAAGGAGTTCTAGGAAGTAAATAGGATAATTGCTCAATTAAGGGCAAAACATTTCAGTCTCGGCCTAATTTGGGGAAAAATCTTTTAATTTGGTCGATTTGGGATAAAATGTTTCGAAATCGCATCAATTTGGGGCAAACTGTCAAATTGGGGCAATACCTTTTAGCGTGTGGGTTAAACGCGCCGTGAAATCTTTTTAATAACGTTTATTTATTAGTAAATGTTTAATAAAAATTAGGTTAAATATGTAAAATAAAAAAAACATAAAAAATAAAAGGAAAATAAATTTTGACTTAATAATTGCAACTTCAGAAAACAAGTTTCAAAAGAATTTTGTCTTTGAATCTTGGGTTTCTACTAATAATGGATGATTTGGGAGATTGAAGGTTATCTTTACCTTAAAACCATCTCCAAGGTGAAAAAGTGTTGTGTTCTTACCCTTATTTGTAAAACACGAAAACATTTTGTCCTTGTTTGTAAAACATGAAAACATTTTACCTTTATTCGCTCATCTCTTTCATTTGAATCTAGAAACCATAATTGGCTAATTTCCAAATTAATTGGAGAAGCAAACCTTGAATTTGTAGAAGCCATTACAAACCCAAAACATACTCATACAAATAACTCATAATACAATACATTTTGTAAAAAACCCAACACCCAAAATCGATTTGTTACTCAGAATAAACTAAATGAAACACATCACAAACACAAAACAAAAGCAAAAATCAATAAATAACCATAAGCAGAAACTATCTAAACTTTGTTGTCAAACAAATTCACAAGATTAGAATCGCTAATCAGCACTCATTCTAGTTTCAAATCGTAGATTTCATATGCCCCCTAAAGCAGAGAAGATGAACAAACTCAAAGGAAGATGAAGAGAGAATTTTTTTTTTCCACAAAAGAAGAAGAAGAAGAATAACACCCAAACCCTTTTATAATTTGACCAAAACGCAACGTTCTCATATCTGGAAAAAGAAAATATTTTCCCTTTAATTTCGGTTTTAAATAAAAAATAATTTATTTTAAAAATTATTAAATTTTAAAATTAGGTTGTCTATACCTTAACGCGCCAGACTGATGCGTGCAATCCACATCCCGTCCAATTGGACTGCTTGCCCTGAATTGACACGATTTTGAAACGTTTTACGTCAAATCGACCAAATTAAAAGGTTTTGCCCCAAATTAGACCGAGAGTGAAACGTTTTCTCCTTAATTGAGCAATTAGCAGAAGTAAATAACCGTAGGAAATTACAAAAAAGTAGGAAGTTATAAAAAAAAGGATGATCTTTAGTGTTGTTTTTGGTTAATTGCTATAACGTTTTGTTTAGGCAGAAGATATCATGGCATTGTATTATATTCCAATCGGTATATACAATAAGTACCAAAAACTAGAGTTTAAATTGAGACTCAAAGAAGTAAAGTTTAACTATTTGAGACAATCTCAAACAAAAGTAATAGGGACATTGAGCTCCTGCCGAGGACCTTTTCCCTTCTCCAACAATTTGTCCACTGCATTATATGCTTGGCGTTTGTGTTGGTCGCGCTTAGGAAATTTTATCCTCACAAGCCTCCAATGGCTGCGTAGCACACCAGCTCGTTGCTCCGGTGGTATAAAATATACCTGCATGTGCCACCCAATAAGTCCATGATCGTGGTGTCTCTAGAAGACGAAGCGCCGACGCCGACCAGCACAAAAAATGAGTGGTGGATCCATGATACATTGCTATCTATCTTCAACACCATGGTGATCATGATGATATGGTGCTTAATAAGGAGTTGTTTCTAATTCTATCCATGCTCTGGACTTGTTTGGGCGCCTAGAATTTCATGCTCCATGGTGAAAAATCGTGGACCTAGCCTCTCTAAAAGATAGGTTTCGATAGTAGGTATCTATATAAAAAAAAATAATCAAAATATAATTCCTAAATTAATAGAAGAAATTGGGGCAGAAGATCTCACGAGTAGAAGCATCAAAAGATTTTGTTGCCCTTATAGCCTCTAGAGTTACCATTGGTGCAATGGTGATTCTAGAGGAGTGGAAGCACATCGTTGCTGGAAAATAGGAGGTTTATGGGAAGAAAAGGAACTAGAGTCTAGGGTAGGGACGGATCCACCATGGGGCCACCGGGGCACGTGCCCCATTCAAATCTTTCAGTCCTTTTGAGGTTTATGAAAAATTAATATAGGGTGGTTTGATTTTTGTAGTTGTGCACCCACTAAATCAACACTACTATATAATAAAAATCCAATTTTAGGAGAAAATGACATGTGGCTTAATTCATGCGTGCCACTTTTCCAGAGACGGATCCACCATGGGGGCTCGTGCCCCCATTCAAATCCTTCAGCCCCGGTGTATGAAATTAAATTAATTTATGGTGTTTTATTATTTTAGTTGTGCACCCACTAAATCAACACCACTATGTAAGTGCTTGATTTCCAAATTCTAGTTTTGATATGAATTGCAAATACTATTGAATTAACGATTATACCTTTTTTTCTCGAATATATTTCTTAAATATCATTGTTTAAACTTTTATAGTTTTGTTCAAAAAAAATAACTTTTATAGTATTATACAACTAAAAACTCTATTTTTATTTTATTAAATCTACAATCTTTATAACTATTTATTTTTATCATTTTACTATTTTAATAAAAAGAACTTAGATATATTAGGTTTTTTTAAAAGGGTTTATATATAATAC
Source organism: Corchorus capsularis (assembly GCA_001974805.1). Classification (NCBI taxonomy): domain Eukaryota; kingdom Viridiplantae; phylum Streptophyta; class Magnoliopsida; order Malvales; family Malvaceae; genus Corchorus; species Corchorus capsularis. The sequence continues at coordinate 12,225 of AWWV01007152.1, forward strand.
AACGTAAATGGAGTTTAGCAGACTGCACAAGCGGGTCTTAAAGGGTGACATCTGTCCCCTAGGGACTAGATTGAAATATTTAAAATTTAATTAATTCAGAAAATGGACATGTGTCAACTCCACAACCCGCTTGTGGAGTCCAAAATTTACACCGCCGGTGTATCAAATAATTATTCTTTTAAAAATATATTTCCTAAATGAAATTGTTTAAACTTTTACAATTTTATTCTACGAAAAACTCTACTTTATTTTATTTTATTATATTCAATATTTTTATAAATATTTTATTTTTACCATTTTAATTTTAAAAAATTAGAGATTTTTTAGTAGTTTTGGACTCAACCCAATTATAATATATAAACTAATAAAATTATTATTATCGTTACTTTGAAGCTTAAAAGTTAAAATAAGTTAAACTAATCATTAATTATTGATCATTTTTTTGAAGAACTAATTAAGTTAAACATTTATTTAAAATTTGATTTATTGTGATTGATCTGAATCTATTTTTGAAGAGTGTTTATTGGTAGTTTAATATATCGGACTGTGTAACAAGAATTTAAAGTTTTTTAAAATAAAAGTAGAGTAACATGCAATTATTTTCTTTGCCTTGTAATTAATTTCAGTTATGTAAACAAGAATTCTTGAAAGTAGAGTGAGGAGACGTCACAGACAAGGGTATAAACATGCACGAGGTAGCAGTGAGAAAGACCGGAGCAGTTCTTGAAGATGAGTGCGTTGTGGCGGGCTGTGTATGTAGTGGTGATTTGTGGTTTTCTTGATTCTTTTTTGTGAAAGAGATACAGAGCGGAGTTTGTTGTATATGTATTATATTATTTATACTCTTGGTGTAGTAATTGCTCCACATTCTTGTTCGAAGAATGTGGATAATTATCTCATGATTTTATGAGGTGACTGTTGGTAGTTTTATATTTAGGGTTGGGTGTAAGAAGGATCACGTCACTTTTTCCAGGAAAAGGTTGAGAGGGGACTCCCAACTGCCTCTTAGCCTGAGTCTCCAAGCCATCTTTCCTGCACATCCCAGTAGAATTGATTATGAATCCTGCCACATGTTCAAAGTCTAATCCCATATTATTATGTACATTAATATGCAATGATATAAGATTACTATCATATATTATATAGATGACCGAAAATAAGTATGTACAAGTTATTATTTTAATTTTAATTTATTTTAAACACGATGGGTCACATGGCACGTAGAAGTGAAAATTAGTTTAATTGAAAAATACAACGGTCAAAGAGCAGGCAAGTATTTGTTAAGATTAACATATTTTCTACTAGAATGTTACGAAAGAAAAAATTCATGAAAATGAATGTGAGTTAAAATATTTATAACATATTATCAAGTAAAATCAAGTATATCATATTAATGCCTATTGGATTAAGTAGAAGGAGTTCAAATGTCCCTTAAGTAAGTTATTATGTTCCAAATTTATAAATGGAGAAAATAACTTTTGGGAGAACTTTCACCCAATTGGGATCCGATGCAACTTGATTCCATTTTAATTGAGGTATCGTATATTGGGAGATTCGTAAAAATAAAATAAAGTGTATTAAAATTAATGGGTCTTATTCCCCCTTTATCGTTTTTTTTTATTATTAATATTAATATCTTCATTATTATTAGCTAAAGGAAACCATAAGAACAATTGGATAACTAACTTCTTTGACGTTGATGGAATTGAATTGATAATCAAAAATTCACACAATTCTGTTATATCAGCCTTTGAATAAAATGCTTAACCACAATAAACAAATAAGGTATGAAGTTTTCAAAATTAAAACAAAAAGCTGGTTTGCCCGAGAGGTTAAGGGGGTAGACTTAAGATCTACTGCACATAAGTGCGCATGGGTTCGAACCCCATAGCCAGCATTGAAAGTTTTTACTTTTTTTTTTCAATAACAATTTTTTTTAAGTTTTTTTTCTTAAGGAATATTTGTTGGGCTTTTCAATAATAGTTTTTTTTTCTTGTATGGACTTTGAAACCCATAGAAAATCATTTAACATGTGTTAGTGTTAATTTGAATCTTAATTTATTCTTCTTTTTTATGCAAGTTTTTTTTTCTTAAGGAATATTTGTTGGGCTTTTCAATAATAGTTTTTTTTTCTTGTATGGACTTTGAAACCCATAGAAAATCATTTAACATGTGTTAATTTGAATCTTAATTTATTCTTCTTTTTTATGCGAAATCCTTCGGTAGCCACATTCGACCCCGATTAATCCGAAGACAAGACTCTATAATATGTTCAACAATAGTTTTTTTTTTTGTATGGACTTTGAAACTCATAGAAAATCATTTAACATGTGTTAATTTGAATCTAAATTTATTCTTCTTTTTTATGTGAAATCCTTCGGTATAAGGTAGCCACATTCGACCCCGACTAATCTGAAGACAAGACTCCATAATATGCATTTAACATGTGTTAATTTGAATCTTAATTTATTCTTCTTTTTTATGCGAAATCCTTGGGTATATATATGGTAGCCACATTCGACCCCGACTAATCCGAAGACAAGACTCCATAATATGTTTAATAATAGTTTTTTTTTTGTATGGACTTTGAAACTCATAGAAAATCATTTAACATCTGTTAATTTGAATCTAAATTTATTCTTCTTTTTATGTGAAATCCTTCGGTATAAGGTAGCTACATTTGACCCCGACTAATCTGAAGACAAGACTCCATAATATGAGTTGGAATGAGGAAAAAAAAGAAGTGAAGAATCAAAGGCAAGGAAGGAGTGAACATGGCACCCTTCTCGGAGCTTGGCGCTAAGGTAGAGTTAAGCTACCTTAGAAGGAGATGGATCAAAACAACATGGTGCTGGGAAGATGCTTGTAGGATGGCTCTGGAAAAGATGATTATAGTTGATGATTTGCGTTTTAAATTTGTTGATCATGAGGCCTTTATATCAATTTATCAGTGTAGCACTGCGAAAGTTTAAGATGGTGTCTCATGTAATGCAATAGAAAGTGATTGCTATAAGATCTTTGTTCGTCAAAGAGACAAGTTGAAAAAGTTATTATCTACCCTAGGTTCAAGGATTTGTCTCACCGCAGACATTTGGACTTTATCCAAAATGCTATTTATTTATACTTGATTGTTCGTTTCGTCGATGATAATTGGCACTTGCATAAAAGAATCCTATATTTTTATCCAACTTCTTCTGGCAAGAGGAATCATAGTGGTAAATTTATTGAGAAATGTTTTTTCGATTGGGTCATTGAGAATGTGGGTACCATACAATGAAAATAGTTAATATGTTGGGATTTGTTCACTTGAAGGATAAGAAGAATAGAAATCTTTTCTTTTTTATGCTGAGCTCTTTCATGTCGGATGGTCTACTAACATCTTGGACTTGACAATCAAAAATAATTGAAGTGGGGTATGCGCATCTGTTGTTTGAGTTAGAGGTGCAGTGACATATGTGAAGAGTTCTCCATCTACAACTAAAAAATTCAAATTGTGTATTGAGAAGAAAAGTATCGCAAGTATAAGTTGTGTTTCTTTAGATGTTCAAACAATGTGGAATTCAACATACTTTATACCAGATTCGACATTGAGGCTTCAAAAGGATTTTGATAGATTAGAAGAGGATGGCACTGAGTTTTTTTTATTAATCTTGATGATATGGTACCTAGCTTCGATGATTCGAGTAAAACACAAGTTACTTTTATTAATGTTAATGATGTGGTGCCTAGTGAAGTTCTTGAAGTTGTTTTATGAAGCGAAGAACCTTTTTTCCGGTATTCTGTATGTTACTTTTTCTTTCTATCTTGAGAAAATTTATTTCATTTAGTATGCTTTAGATAGTATGGTTACCTAGTTTTGTTTCTTCAAAATATGGCCAAAAAATGAGGGTTAAGTTTGACAAGTATTGGGGAGACTTGGAGAAAATCAATGTGTTATGAATGGTTTCGATGGTGTTATCCTCGATAAAAAGTTGAAATATGTATTTTTGCTTCTCAAAAGCTTATCCGGTTGATCTGAGAATGTTGTGAAGTTGGATGCTCTTGTATTGAAGGATGTGACAAGGTTATTTGATCTTTACAAGAAGATTTATTCAACAAGTCCTCGTATAATGGCAAGCAGTCAAGATTCATTGGCAATAAAAGTTGAGAGTTTGGATAATATTGATCCAACCAACTAGGATGATCAGTATGCAAGCAATTTAGAGGAAGTGAAAAGCCTAGAATGCAAGTTAGAACTAGATCTATACTTAGCAGAGAGTCTAAAACACAAAATTAAGCCAAAAACTAGCAAGTTGGAAATCTAATTTCTTCTTCCTTGATGCCAAGACAACTCTCATCAAATCTACCTTTTTTACCACACCATGGGTACTACATGCAAGCTGCCAACCTCCTTTTTCCATTCTTTACAATGTTGATAGGCTTAGTCAAAACTTCCTTTGGGAAGCAGTGATGAAAAAAGAAAACTTCACCTCATCAACTAGGATACCGTAACTAGATAGAAGACTAAATGGGGCCTGGGAATCAGGGCTTCAAAGCATCCACACACTGCTTTAATGGCTAACCTGCTTTAGGAAGTCTTTTCCAATGAAGACAATCTCTGGACTAAGCTGATAAGAGAAACGTATCTTGGAAGAGATAGCTCTCGGAAAGGAGCTTCGCCTCCTTGCAAAGCCATCTAAACACTAAGCATATTGTCCTGAATAACATGAAGTGGAACATTAAGAAAGGAGATAGAGTCAGTCTTAGATTTGATGACTAGACTGGCATTGATACCCTAGGATAGTTCTTTATTTGCCCTCTAACCAAAGAAGAGAGCAACTGTACACTGGAGTACATTTGATTTGGGAAGATCAAGGGCTTTGGCGCTTGGATTTTATCTAAGGACCTTTGCATGTTGCTATCACAAACAACATTATTACTGCCCAAAGAGGTGGGGCAAGACAGTGACCTACTTACATGGAAAAGCTAATGATTTTGATATTAAATGTGCTTATGGGGCATGTCTTAATATATAGAAATACTGATGCACCTAAAGACTAGAATTTGATCTATAAAAGTGTCTTACACTTTTTAAAATCAGATAAATAATCTAGCTCATGGGTCACCAAAGGTTTGCCACTGGTGAACTCATCCAGGCTAGAAATATTTTCCCAAACAATACTTGCTTCTCCTTGTAGACACCCATTTTTGGTCTTATATCCTTTAATTTAGATAAATTTTATTTTAATTAGTTTATATAGGGCATTAGAAATTTTTAATAATTTTGTAAGGTATTTTAGTAAATTAGCCCTTTTAATTTCGCGTTAGCATATCACATTTCATTAATTTTCATTATGGTCATTTAGGGGGTATTTTGGTCACTTTAGTTAAATAATAGTTCATACTTGGTCTATGGTAAAATAATTAATTTAGTAAATATTTTTAATAGTTGCTTATTAGGTTAATTTTGGGCTTGCACTTGGGCATTTTAGCTTTTGACTTGCATTTGGACCTTTTAGCTTTGAATTTGCTTTTGGGCCATAATGGAGAGTGAAGCTTGTTTTCTTTTAGTCTTAATAATAAAAATGATTGCATCTTCATTTCTCATTTTCCATTTACAAAATAATATTTACATAATATCTGCATTGCATTCCAAAAATACAAGAAAACAAAGAAATTGCAAAATCAGAAAGAGGCCGTTTCTAGTTTACAATAAAAAGAGTCATAATTTCAATGCTCCTCATTTCTTTGGTTTGTCTTTTCCTTCGAAATCTTAGTATTTCTTCAAAATAATATCAATGATTAAATGGCTTGCTTTAAGAGCCTTTGGCCAAGCTCATGGACTTCTTGCTTACAAGTATAACGGAACTCAAATTCGCCATGGAAAATGGGCCCGATTAGTGGTACTGCAGAAAGCATCAGAGCTCACAGATCAACACAACAAAAATAGACAGAAGTAGATTCGAAGCAATTAAACAGAAAGCAAGGGAAGCTGAACTCAGGGGAATAGAATACAGGGCATGTCAAGTACAAACAAGCAGTAATGCCAGCGCAAAATAGAATATTGCATGCAAATAAGGAAAACAAGGTGCACATGGAGAGCTAAATGAACAACATTACAAAGTAATCACAGGGCAGCAAAGATTAAAAAGGGAAGATTGCAGCAAATATGACAATAGTGCACAAAGAAAGCAGATTCATCATGAGGCAATATAGAAACCACAGAGCTCAAAGTGCTTCCAAGCCTCATAAGGTAGCGCAACAAACAACAGACAATGGCAAGCAATACTAAGGGATATAGGCAGCTTAGTTAAAAAGAGAAAAGCAACAATTCAGCAGCCAAACATTTATGAGCAGAAGCATTTTCACTAAGGTCCAATTTCAAAAGCAAAGCAGGCCAGTATTCATTCGAAACAATAAAGAGTTCAAACCAACAAGTCCACGAGTTCTCAACCAAATTGCAGCAAACTCAAGTAAGCAATTCTAGGGAATAAAAGCAGCCAAAGGGCAGTAAGCAGAGAAAAGCAAAGCAGGGACCAGCACACAAGGGCCTATTCAATTTAGTCTCATATCAGCATCATCATTTAAGCAGCAATAAACAGAGCAAAACCAGGTCAATTGAGCCAAAGTTTGCAAGGCAGAATGCAACACAACATGATTCGATTCCAATCTCAAAATAAAGCAATACAGAATGGCTCAATGCGCATTGCAGTGCCTATAATCAGACAAGGTGTGGTGTAATAAAGGATACAAGAGCAGTGCATTAAGGAAGAAAACAAGTCAAGATGGAAGCAAAATAAATTTATTGAAGACAAGCAAAGAAACCAGCTTCACACCAAAAGCCCTATTTCACATGCAAATTCCAGGGTATAAACAAGGAGCAATTCAGGAGGCAAAATACAATGCAGATATGATTTAATTTCAGTCTCAAAAAACAGCAAGCAACAAGAACATTCTCAAAGTGGAGAAATCGAAAAGCTAAAAACACAGAATTGATCATGGCATGAGATACACACAAGGGAGTGAAAGAGAAGGAGTTACCTGCCATGTTGTTGAGTCCCAAATAGTCCAACTCAGCACCTACATGAAAACACCGCACCTGAGAAGCAAATTAACAAGCAGACAAAAATAAGCTAAGGACAAACAGAGAAAGAGAGCAAATGTACCAAAACCGTGGTATTTTCACACGGTTTCCTTAAAAAAAAAAAAACCACCTGAAGATTGTTGATTTCCCCCGATGGTCCTCACACGGCTTTAACAAGGGAGTGAAACCTGCATACAAGACAAAGGATGGGTATATTCAGTCTCATACACAGATTTACACATACTGTCAGCACACAAATCACAAGGGACAAAAGGTTAGAAGTGGAAACTAAAAAAAAGGGCTGTCAAATTGAGGGGGATTTTTAGGGAGAAAAAGAGGAAGGTAAAAAAAAAGGAAGAGGTTTTGGGAATTCAGGGGCTTACACTTTCATTCACATTCAGACTCACACACGGAAGATCAATTCTCGTTATCACACGCCCTTTCGGACTTTCTGGAAAAAGACAGATATCAAACTCAAAAAGAAACCTTTATTTTCCTCGGCTCTTGCTCCCAAAAGGCACATAGTTATAGAAATACAAAGGGAAGAACTTTGCTTACCCGAAACCTGAGAAAACCCTCTATCAAAACCTCTGTTTTTCTAGCTTCATCGTTCATTTTACCCTTGGCTGGTTGAGTCTTTATTCTTCCGTTAAAAGTTTTGGAGAGTTGAAATCAGAGTCTTCCCGGCGGCAACGCCGCCGGGGTTTGGGATTTCCAAGCCGGTTCAGGGCTACTAGTTTCAAGTATTTGGAACGGCGAAAGGGTAAGGGAGGTGGTGAAGAACCATATACCTGAAGATCAAAGTCAATAGACGGTACATTTTCTGAGATCGGAAAAACTATGAGGGTTATGGGAAAGCCTGATTTGAGGGGTTTTTGGTTTGCTTTTGGGTAAACGAGGCTCAGAACCGAACTCAGGGTGAGGAAGAAGGGAGATCTGGAAGCTTTGAGCTCGATTAGTGGTCAGGAGTAGCTCCGACGCGGCGGCATAAGGAGGTTCGGTCGGTGGCTGTGATTTCAGGCAAGGCTAGGGCGGCAGCGTTAAGTTGAGAAGAAAGAAGAGCTGAAAAAAGAGAGAGCTAGGGTTTGATATATATAGCATCCGTACAACCCGACCCGTTTGGGACCCGTGGAGGCCCATTTCCAAAATTGGGTAATCCCTATACTTGGGCTTTTAACTTATTTTTTCTGCATTTTGGGCCTTGTGAACTTAGTTCAATTTACATTAGTTTAACCTAAGGCCAATCTCATTAATTTAATATTAGCCTTACTTTCCACAAATCATAAAAATTGGAGAATTTCAAAAAAAAAAAAGAGGGAAAAAGAAAGGAAAGTTAGATTAATTAAGCATGTGCATTCATGTTTTTACAAATTGTTGCTAAATGTCATGCTCATTTGAGAAAAGAAAATTAACACCGATGATGGAATAATCGGTTGAAATGTTGACAAAAGTTTGTCCATTTTAATCTAAATTTCCTAGGCTTGAAACATCTAAATGGGGGGTTTTAGCCAGTATGAGTGGCAGGTCCCCAAATGGTGTTCCTCGTATAATCATCCGGTAAAAATGCACTTCACCAGAAAAAACATGCATCATATGCATCCATGCACTAAAAAGTCCAGTACCCCAATAAATTAAGAGTCAAAAAATAGTAATTAGTAAATCGATAATTAAGAGCCAAAGTAATAGTAACCAGTAAAATTGATAAAATTAAGAGTCAAAATAATAGTAATCAGTGAATTAAGTAATTAAGAGTCAAAGTAATAGTAATTAGTAAAATTGATAATTAAGAGTAAAAAAAATAGTAATCAGTAAATCGATAATTAAGAGTCAAAGTGATAGTAATCAGTAAATCAGTAAATCAGTAATTGAGAGTCAAAATAATAGTAATCAGCAAATTGATAATTAAGAGAAAAAGTAGAATTAGTAATCAGTAATTAAGAAATGAAGTAAAATTAGTAATCAGTAGTTAAGAAAGGAAGTAAAAAGGACTAATCAGTAAATTAAGAAGAGATTAATAATTAAATTGGTAATTAAGAGCCAAAAGTAAGAGAGGTGATTAGAATAATGGTTTGCAAATTAGTAATTAAGAGTAAAACGTAAAAGGAGTAATTAGAAAGTCAACAATTAAGAGTAAAGGTAAATTAATAAACTGGAAATTAAGGAAATAGTAATGAAGAATACAATTAAAGAATGGCAAGTAAGATAGAAAGAAAAAAGGGAATTAGTAAAAGTGGTAAAAGTAAAAGAAGTAGTGACCAAGAGTAGAAGTAAAAGAAGAAATCAGATAAATAATTAAGAGTAAGGTAAAAAAAGGGTAAGCAGTAAATTGGCCATCAAGAGGATTAATCAGCAGCAGAATGGAGTAAGAGTAAAAGAAGTAATCAGCAGAGTAAAGTAAAAGTAAAAGAAGCAATCAGTAAAAGGAAGAAGTTATCAGTAAAAGTAAAAGAAGTAATCAGTAAAAGTAAAAGAAATAATCAGTAGAAAAGAGTAAAAGTAAAAGAAGTAATTAAGATTAAAAGTAAGAGAAGTAAGAGAAGTAATCAGTTAAAGAGTAAAAGTAAAAACGAGTCAACAGTAAATTGGTAATCAGGAGTAAAAGAAGAAGAAGTAATAAAAAATAGTAGGAGAGAAGAGTATGTTAGTTAATAAAAGAGTCAAATGGCATGAAAATATTTAAAGATAGAAACAACCAATAATAGAAACCCACAGTTAAGTCTAGATTAGTCAGTGTCGTCTTTTGACGGGCGTCGTGGGGGTGCTAATCCTTCCTCACGCGTACCCGACTCCCGAACCTTTAGGACTCTGGTTAGAAGACCGTTTATTAGGTTTAGTGTTACCTTTGCCAAGCTTAGGTTAACATTAGGCTTAATAATCTGATAGGTGGCTAATCACACCTAGGTTAAAAAAAGATTAGTGGCGACTCCCTTAGTTTTTAGTTCTTAAGTCGTTCAGCGGTAGGGTTCGATACCCCCCGGACCCGGACGTTGCGACACTCCTATACGATCCAAGTTGAAACTGTTGAGCATATCTTTAGGAAGTGCAATGAGGCCATTAGGGTTTGGAGGAAATGCCAGACTTTACTTTAACTTTACTTCTTGGATCAAAGAAATTTCATTGACACCCAGCCCTTCAAGACTATTCAACAATCCATAGGATTGTGTCTTCCCCTTCATTTGTTGGGAATTTAGAAAATGAAGAATGAGAGAGTTTCAGAAGCCCATAAAAAGCTCTCGTGGTTAACATCAAACTCATTAAGGAGCCCATTATGAAATTCTTCTCTTGTTCTGATCTTTGTATGACGAAAGTGCCCAAGAGGACAAGAGTTTGGTACAGGTTGGATGGAAACCCCCTCTCGAGGGTTTTACTAAAGTTAATACCGATTGGGCCTCCAATGGTAATCCTGGTAGAGCAGAGGTTGGACCCATTTTCAAAGATTGTCAAGGCTGTTTAAACTTTTTATCTCTAGGATATACTTGGTATTACTATTAGAGCCCGTTTGGAAATTTTTATAGAAAATAAAAAAGTAGAAAGTCTTTCTACAGAAAGTTTAAGACTAGAAAATTTTTTCTTAAAAAAGTACTTTAACTTGTTTGTTTAACCTCTTAAGTTTAAATTAAATTACTAAGAAAGTGTTTTAAAATGTTTGGTTGGTTTGTTGTTTTCATTGGAAAATAAAGTTAAATTTATTAAAATACCATTTGATGAATATTCAAAATTTTAAAACAAGACCCTTTTAAGTAATTTGTCCCAAAACCACTTTCATGAGAGAAAGTATTCGGGTTAAATTTTCTTAAACTTTCTTACCCTACTTTCTCATTTTGGAGAAAAAGTATTTGGGTTAAATTTTCTTAAAATTTCTTACCCTAAACTTTCTCTTAAAAAAAATCAAGCATGCTAAAGTTGTTTCCTACCCTATACGTTCTTTTAGAAAGTGATTAAATTATATCAAAACAAACGAGTTCTTAGAAAATTTTAGCAATAGAATAAATAAAACGAAACTTTGAGAATCCAAGTTTTCTCAAATACAATATTGCCTAATTATTTATAGAATTTGTAAATGGGATACAACAAAAGCACTTGATAACAATACTAAGATAAAAGTAGAATTGTTGATGTGTTTTTTACAAGGGGAAATGTTTATTTTTAATAAACAAAAATGAACAGTTTTTCAATGAAACTTTTCATGAACAAATAACTTTTATATTCAAACTAGAAACCGTAAAACGGTTTTAAGAAGTTACATTTAATTTCCTTGTCCGAAAATACACCAAGGAACAAAAATTTATGACTTAGGAAAAATTCTAAATATAAGAGGCCAAATGCCCTATCAAAGACCAATAATAATAACATTAGTTTAGGCCCACTGGGAGGGACAGGGCCCAAATGGCCGCTAACCCCCGCTAAGCCCTTTAACTTACAAGGTACAATACTTTGTTAGTTATATTCCTTAACAATGTGGGATAAATTTCCCACAGTGGAAATTACTTTGCCCCGGTAATGAAATGCTAATAGTCTTGATGACAGGAAATCCAATGAAGGGGAATCCCATACATTCGAATGTTCTCTTTTGATATATTTATGAATGAATGAATAAATATCTTTTGAAGAAATGTGCCGAATTGAACAATACTTTTCTGTAATATTCATTTTTTTCTTGAACATGTTTTAATTTATACAAATAGAAAATTACAATTCAACTTGATTGCTTGAAATTCACTTATGCACTCAGCATAAAAGAATGACCACCTTTTCTGTAATAATAATAATCTAAAAATTGTAAAAATCAAAGAAATTGAAGTATATGAAAAAGACAGAAGGCAAAAGTATAGACTTATGAGATGATTTAGTTAAGAGGTTGGAACAATGGTTCCAACATAACCAACACCGGCAATGATGAAGGCGAACGATTGCATGAAGAGGAAAATGAAGTATCGATTCTTCCCGAAAGCCATATCATAGCAGCCGCAGAAAGAGAGGTATGCCCCAACAGCAAGCTCTAGCAAATGGATTCTGTTTATTTATGCAATCAGCAAGCACAAATTGTAAGAACATGAAAAAGGAAATTTTCATCATTTAGGAATTAGGAAATATATATTAATTTTTTTTTTCAATGTGTTTTACCTTTCTCCAATTCGGATTCGAAATTTCCTGGGAGCTTTTCCACCCAATTTTGACTTGAGAGCATCTCCCAATTTCTCTGTAACAACCCATTCATTCACTCTTCCTGCCTCTAAGAGACCGATAAATGTCGCCTTTGTTCGATGTAGAGACATGACATTCTCAAATAGAATCCAGAAAATCAGTAGATGGAATGACCTGCAAGAATATTGTACATTCAAAAGTTGTAACATTAATCAACCAAACTATGAAGCACGGACGGACACAGTGACACAATAAGACACTGGCACTGACACTACAGTTCTTAAAAGATTAAGGACACTAGAACAAGGTAATTAAAAAGCATGTTCGGAGTAGAAATTAACCTTGGTGTTCCAACAGAATTAAGAATAGTAATGATTGAAGGAATGTAGACAGCTCCCCACTTTGGAACTTCAACTTCAGGAACAAAAACAGTTGCCGGTAAAACAACACAGTAGAAAATGAATGTGACAAGGTGAGCCACAATTTTTCGGACGAAGAAGAAACTATAGATTACATAGAACTTCTTCCAGAGAGAGACTTTCTGCAAATTATTAGCATGTCGATCGTTATAACTTATAATTAGGTTTGCAATGTAAAGAGAAAAACAGGACATTTCTTGGGATCATATTATTCATACCTTATTTCTTATGATCTCCATTGCCATTTTCTTGAAGAGGTTAGCAGGGCCACAAGACCATCTATGTTGTTGATATCTGTAGGCTTTGAAAGTACTTGGCAATTCATTTTTCACCTAAAATAAGTCAAGAATTGGAATGTCACAATTATACATTGAATTACAATTAAGCCTATTATTATCATCATCGTATTAATTAATTGGATAACAATTATACCTGGAGATCACCAACATATACAAATTTCCAGCCCTTAAGACTAGCTCGGACAGCCAAATCCATGTCTTCAACTGTTGTTCTGTCTTTCCAACCACCGGCTTCATTGAGTGCCGAAATTCTCCAGACACCGGCCGTTCCTGCATCACATGATCATCTTAATTAGCTTCTTATAATCTTGTTTGACAAAATTTTCTTTATTTTTTGGTGGGAGCAGGGTGGCTACCCATCTCGGTCAACGGGATTCAAAATTTTCTTTATTAATTAAATACTTAATTAGAACATCTTAGTATTATATGGGGCCTTGTAAAGATTGTTTTACCATTGAAACCAAAGAAAGCATAGGTTGCAGACCCCACTTCTTGTTCCACTAAGAAATGGTAATCTAATGACATCTCTTGCATTCTTGTCATTAAGCATTCATCTGAGTTCACTGCAACACAAGGCAAAAGTCACAGATCAGATCATTAAATATACCACCCAAATTACAATAATAGTTATTGATTTTATTTTTGAAATAAATTATGTCTGAATTATAAATAAGTTTCAAATACTAATTAAGAGTCATTTGAATCAAATTTAATTCAAATGAAAATGATTGAAAGTCTAATTAATCATCTGAAAAGGAAATAACACAGTTTAACATCTCTATCAAATAAATCCATGGTTAATGTATCAATATCATGTTGTTTGATTATAATCTTAATTAAGAGTTAAGACCAATCAACCCTTTTCTTAAAATGACAAAACAAAGAAACAATCCCTATCCTTGAATAAAATATAATTGCTAGATATGCTAGTTAAATAAATGTAAACCATCAGAAGTGATTAAGCTTTTACATCTGAATATAAAATTGATTGATCTTTGCAGAAATATATTTAAAATGCCAGGTTTGACAATTTTTCCCCCTTTTTTAATAACTTCCTCTAGTTTCCATTCATGATAATAGTCAGCCCCACCTACCAAGCTTCTACACCTGGCAAACATTCTTTTTCTGCCAATAACATCATGAAACCTTAATTTAAAAGTTATAAAAAAGATGGCCAATATCCCATGCACATCATAGCCAAATTTCCTACTACCAAAACAAAGTGCTAGACAGGAAGGACCACCGACACAAACAAAAAAGAAAAAGAGAATGAGATTCAAGCAATAATTAATCAAACAAAAAGTAGCTTAATCAAGTCTAAAAAAGGGATTAATTAAGAAAGGTTTTTACCAAATTTCCAACGTGCTTGAACCAGTGCAATTTCAGGGTTGTTGACAAGAAATGGGACAGAACGCCAGAGGAAGTCTGGCTCAGGCTGGAAATCAGCATCGAAAATGGCAACAAAGTCACATTGTTTAACATAGCTATGTTTCATTCCTTCTTTTAGAGCACCTGCCTTATATCCATTTCTATTGTCCCTTATCTCATACTTTATGTTTACTCCTTTGCTTGCCCATCTTTGGCATTCTAATTGCACCAGGCTCTGTCACATATTAATTAATTAATTAATTAAGAACCCACATTAAGTTTTGGATGTGGCTAAAATTTTCTCAATGAAAACATTAATTTTTCAATCAGTTATTTTATTGACAAAAAAAAACCTTGATGGTGGGATCTGTTGAATCATCAAGCACTTGAATTATGATCCGATCAGCTGGCCATGAAAGCCCACATGCAGCTCCAATTGATAGTTGATAAACCTGTTTGTATCCAATTAAACAGTAAACATTAGCAAATTTCACATATTTTAGTGACTTTTTTATTTGTTCACAACATAGGCACACCTATTCCTACCCAAATAGAAATCAACAATTAAGGTAGACATATCATTCCATTTTCGTGTCTAGAGTAGGTATAAGGCGAAGAATTAATTAATATTATTTCTCGAACCATGGTATTTGCACACCCTACTTAATCAATCACTTTCATACCCATTCCTGTGACACTGAATCTAAGTGCAAAAAAGTCATTCTGCTTGATTAATAGTGAGAGGGGTGAATAATTTAGGTAGGCAAATACATCAGTCATTTGGCTTGATGGTAGAGTACTGGACTCTTAATTTCGGTGACTAAAAGGTTCAATCCCTAACAGTTTCAAGTACCAAAAAAATATCATTTTCCTAATCAAATTAAGCAGAAGAATTAAATACGCACCTCTTTTTCATTGTACATTGGGATTTGAACTAGAACCATGGGATATGCAGAATTACCAAGCTCAACATCATCCTTCATGGGTTCCCATTTGTACTTCTTCTCAGGTTTCCTCCTAAACAACTTGATAAAAACTATAACAATCCCCATATACACCCTTTCAACAAAAAGCATAAGTGACATTGCCAGGCACAAAACCACCATAACTTTCAATAATGGCACGATCAATGGAGCTTTAATTTGCTGCCAAATCAACCCAATTTGGCCTGTAATATCATCCTGACTGACCTGAAATGAGCTTGGAATTATAATCCTCGAATTCACCGGTATTTGCTCCATCAAGAATTGTTCCTCTGTAGGAGCCTGCCTCTCAAAATTCTATGTGGTTTGGTTATATAGCTTTGGCTTTGCGAAAAGAACACGAATCTTTATATTTAGGACTTGAAGGGCTGTTATTATTGCTTGTGAGTTACGTATAGGCAATGTAAGAGAGAGGGAACAGATCAAAAGCAGTACTCCATTGCTGCACAACAGAAAGCAGACCCACTCTTCCCCAAAATGATCAAAATCCCAGTTTCAAATCTTGCTATACAAACCAAGAAAAAAGAGAAATGAACAAAAGAAAAAGAAAACTTTACTACAAAACTTGGCTTTGGGGTTTTTTTTTTTTCCCTTCCCCTTTGCCTAGCAATTTGTTTAGAGAAAAAGAGAGGCTTAAGATGAGTTGATGCAATTGGAGAATGTTTAGCCTGCAGAGATATAAATATATAACACAAGATTTTACGAAAGAATAATTAGTCAAAAAAGAAAGAGACTGCGGATCTTATTAAACCAGCAATGAAAGTCGAATTCCTGCTGCTTTTGATTTACAATTAATAATAATAATTATAATAACTCCAATGTCTTTAATAATTTAGTTTACCTTCCAAACTTTCATTGTTTAATACTAATTCTGTAAACTAACTCAAACGAGTTTAGACATCGTTTTCAATTACACACCATGGGTCATGAAAGAAGAAGCTACGAACCTTGATATATAAAATATAATTATAAAATAATAAAAAGCTTTTTAGTTACAATAAAATAGTAGGAGTATTTACTTTGATTTTATTCTATAATTTTTTTTGTTTGGGTTATATTAATTATTAAATAAAGTTGGCATGCAAAATAGAAAAGGGAAAAATAAAAATTAGAAATTGGTATGAATCACATGGTTTTATGAATAAATCAGTAGCTGATTATGTTAGAAATCTTGTGTTATATTGAGCGGCAAGTTTGAACGGGGCTTCAAGGTTTTGATGAGTAAAAATTTTGTTAATATAGATGTTAGCTAGAGAAGATTTGAAAGGAAGAAATGATAGCTAATTCAATATTTGGGTGCTAAGTAATTTTGAGGGTCAAGTGGATTGACTGCTTTTTGGCAGGATTATTAGGTTGAAAATTATTTTCCTCGTTTGCTCATTCCTAGAAGTTCTATTTATTTATTTATTTTTGGTTCATGATTCCTAGAAGTTTAATTACCCTACTTAACTATTGTACTTTTCATGAAATCATTGCAAATTACCCTAAAGAGATTATTATTAAGGAAAAGTACTTGGAAAAGTTTAGAATTTTGAAAGAACCGAACCGGACTCTTTTTAGAGAGGGAGTAAGAGCCGAGAAAGATGAGTTAATCATTGTCTTATCAAAAATTGTCATTCTTAAATGTAAGATGGTACGTTTGAAATAGAGACGGCGGGTGAAATTTGATGATGATTTGTACTATAAGTATAAATAATATTTAAACTCAGTTTTTTATCTCTTGCAATCTTCCAAAATAAAGTATATATGCATGATGAATGAATGTCATAGAAATTTATATTAACCTAGCTAATTTGGGTATATGTTTTTCAATTGAGTCAATGATGGGGCAATTTCACCTCCAAGTATTTGAAGAATCAAGTAAGCCATCAACCTCATAATTCATAAATCAGGGCAATGCTTATAGAATACAGTAACAGTATATATTTTGGGGGAAGATTGCTTATTTGCTTCTGTGGGCAAGGGGCTACTCATACTCCATAGCACCTCACATGTGGACAAAAGATGTACTCATGATGAATAATTTAATCATTATTTTGTGCACTCTCTTTGGTGATTGAGAATGACTTCCCTCCCCCTCCAAGGAGAAATGGAAATGAAATTTCTCAAATTGATTATTTTACTAAGGCAAACTACACATGCACTTGTCTTTTCCTCTTATTAAAAGTTTCCAGAAAGGACTTTTTAAATATTCATATATTTTGGTTCAATAGTTTTTTTCTTTTCTTTTCTGCCAAGAGTTTTTTTTTTTTTTTTTTTTTTTTTTTTTTTGAATTAGCTACTATAATTACTTAGCAAAAATTGATAGCACAGCTATAGTACTGCTGTATTTCAAAGTTTAATAGGGAAATAGAGGATATTCCAAATTACCTTACCTAGGTGCTATAAACCCATGTGAGGAAAGACTAAATGTCCATTTTAGGGGAGCTTATTACCTAGTATAATCACAATTTGGTAATACTATATAACTGGTGCCACAAGATTCTTTGTTGTCATTAAGATCAACTCAGCATTATAGATTAGTCAAATGTCCAATTAGGGGCTAAACCTTTCCCAACTTGCTCAATTTGAGTCTAAAACTTTAAAGTGTATCAAATTGAGCCTAAACGTTATCGAAATTAACCAATTTGGGCCTAAATTAGACGGTACTCTGGTTGTGAACTGCATACGCCATTATCTTTACTAACGAAGTGACGTGCCACTAAAATTATTGTTTTTTAAAATCATTGAATAAATTTGTTTTTCTGTTTTTATACTCAAATTGGTCAAATTTTGAAAGGTTTAAATTCAAATTGAGCAACTTTTGAATGGTTTAGACTCAAATTGGTGGCTAAAAATTTCAGGTGGATGTATTTTCTTACACTAACGCGTGTCAATAGTGTGTGTACTTCAATTCCAAATTTCTGTCTAAATAAGGCCTAAAATGGTTGGTTTTGGAAATGTTTAGGCCCAAATTGTTATGTTTTGAAGATTTAGTCTCAAATTGAGCAAGTTGATAAACATTTAGGCCTAAATTGGATATTTGGCCTATAGAGATTTATATATAGTAGAAATAATTGTAGGTGAGATGGACATCCAATTTTCTCATTAACTATCACAAAAGAACAAACTAGCCCAGCATCTATTATCTGGGACAATATAACCCACGATTCTTTTTTGATAATTTGGCCCCAATTTTTTTTTTTTCAATTTAGTCCGGATTATATGGAATTTGATCACATTCTTATGGCATGTTCACGCGAAACTAATATGGCATTTAGATGTGGCATTACCAATTTACCATGGAGCTAATGTAGCCAAATTCCAAGCAATAAGGTGCCAAATTGTCCAAAATTCAAAGTTTTCGTGTCATATTATCGCAAATAAAAGATGAGTGGCAATTTGTCTTACTTTATGTGTATAGTATTATTATATTTTAAAGAACAGATGAAGGATGCACAATGAGGAAAACATTTTTTTTCTTTTTTGAGGTAATGAGGAAAGCAATCTAGGTGGCCAAAAGAGAGAAGTACAAACATCTTTTTTTCTTTCGTAAGAGAAAGGCTTAAATAATTATAATGAAAATGTTGATGTGTATAATATATAGCCCATCGGAAGTACTGCCGACAATCAAACACAAATAATTCCACATTTGATTTTTGTGTGTGGGGGGTTTAAATCAAATTATGGAAGATCTTCTAGTTATTATAAATAAATTAATAATAATATAAGAGGTACCTGGTTTCTTCTTTTTTATTATTATTCTATTTTTATAGGTGTTACTTTAATTAATTAAAATGCATCATGATCACAGAATAAAGTCTAATAACAATGATTTCGTCTTTGATGGCCAGTCGAATTAATCGAATCAGATGCTATAATTAATTAAATCATTTGGTACCACCACTAATAACCAAAAAAAAAAAAGAATACATACTTTGGAGACTCATGATTGCATTTGAGTTAATTTAGACTTTAGACCAAGAGAAAATATTTGTGTATTCAAAATAAATTATTTATTAGAATAAAGATTGACATAAGGTTTAAATTTTTTTTTTTAAAAAAAAGAGAACTCTTTTTTTTTCATTTTTTAAAATAAAAGTTAGAATTAACAACTAGCTAAAGCCACTCGAAACATCACACCCCATGCATCCGCAAGATCAAAAAATAAAAATGAAATGAAATCAGCTGGCTTTCTCTTTATTTTCTTCCAATATCTTATTTTCAATTATAATATCCATTTCTCTCTTCTTTCTTTTTTTTTTTTCCATTTTTCTTATCTTTTTTTGGTATTGGATGTTAGGGATAGATATCCCTAACCACAGGAACTATTTAAAAGTCCAACACTATACTATCAGACCAAATGCCTGATAAATATGTAGACTCCATTTCATTCGTGAAATTTATCATAGAAAAATAAACTAACATAATTACTATATATCTTCATTATTTAAACTAAAATCCAGCTACAATCCCAAGTAGCTAGAATTTAGTTTGAATACTGTAATTTCCGAACCCTTATCGCAATATATATATATATATATATATATATATCAAATTAAAATCACAAATTACCCTCATCATCTTATTGTGCTTATATTTTAATTTACGATTTTACAAATCTATACCATAGTATCATTTTTCGTCAAAAGAAGGCTGGAGAGGGTGCAGTGCACCCCTCCCATTTTTTTTTTAAAGTTGACTAATGGGTTATTTATCAAATAGTCCTCAAATTTTCTATTTTACGCTATTTAATTCTTTTATAATTTTTATTTGACTCAATTTAACCCTTTAACCTTTTTAAAAATTCTCTTAGTCATTTATACATTTTTTCCGTTCACAAAACTCGAATCCGAGATTTTGCTTAATTGGCATTTAGTTCCATTCACTCAATCCAAACATGCATTTGGTCTCACTCTATTTCATACCTAATTCAAAATTAATAGTAGTTCTAGAGATTTGCACGAAATGGCAAACAGATGTGAGCGGATCCTTTTGGTTTGAAGTATTTTCTAATTCAGACTTGAGTCAAAGGTTACACTCGAGCAAGGTTTAGGTTCCGACTCTTTCAAAAATTAAGAAAAAAAAACTATTGTTCTTTTTTTAAGGATTAAGAATAACATTAAATTTAAATTATTTCAGGTGTGTGTTCAAATTTAGGTCAGACTTGGACTCAAGTCGTTTTGAGCTCCAATCATTTTAGGCTTAGATTCATGTGAGTTCAGGTTGTTAACTTTTTTTTTTTTTTCCCGAATCAAGTCGAGATTGCTCGAGTTTAAAATTGAGCGGTTTCTTGATCTGATTCTTGTGTCACACCTAAATAGGAAAATTCTAAACAATCAGAAAATTTGACCAGAATTTTATACCACATGACGTTTCATGTGGAATCATCCCATGTTTGGTAGCAAAACTCCACTTAAATAGTGGTGGGACCAGTTTACTGGACTAGCTAGTTATATAACAACACGTCATGAAGGACCAAATTTCAGGACAATTTTTCTGGTAATGTAGCAAAGCTCCCTAAATTTATACAAGATTAAAATGTTATCAAAACTCTTAAAATCTAAAAAATACAATTTTATCTTTTAATTTGAATTACCTACCTTATTAAAACTCCATTCCAAACATATTGTTATATGTCGAGATATTCAATGAGAAATACCAACATAACTACCCTAATATAACAATAACAAACAAAACAATAGCCAAAAAGGAAATGAAGTCCAACATAATGTTGCACGCAAGTCACATAGAGAGACTTGAACTTATACCATAAGCTATTAGGGAGCATATACCTACCAATTGGCGTTTGAGTGCAGATATCTCACTTTAATTTTCAATTTCATTAAATCAATTACGATTAAATTAGATTGGCTAAAATTTCAATTTGGGACCCGAATTTTTGACAAATTCTCAATTAAGGGACTAACTTTTATGAAAGCTCATTTAAGCGT
>AWWV01007153.1:0-61761 GCA_001974805.1 Corchorus capsularis
CTATTAAGATCATTCATTGATTCAAAATCGAAAAGCTAAGACCCCTAATTTACTCAAATCAATAAGTGGGAAGCCTTAAATGGCCTTTTCTAGAGACTAGATGTCAAATGTTTAATTGAGAATTTGCCGAAAGTTTAAGCCCTAAATTAAAATTTCAGCCAATTAGAAATATAAAAAGTAACTTCATAGAGTTTTTACAGGGATAATAATAATATTTTAAGACGAGAAAAGAAAAATTATCGACATCTCATATTTAACATAAGGAATACATTATGATATATATACCATGTCACAAGTCACAAGTCACAACAAAGAAAAGTAGACATAAAATCCAATATATTTAGCACTTAGCTAATTAATGGCAAAAGATCCTTCAAAAGGAGAAGATGCTTACTTCTGGTTGATTATTATACTTTTAATTTCAGTAGCTACAATTCAATCCCTAATGCCATGGTCACATACTATTGACTTCCAAATTCAATAAAATGGTAAAAGAGAGGCAAATTTGTAAGGTCAAGACTTGGGAGATTTGGTTAACCTTGGGAAGTAAGTTAAATAGGAGTGTTAGATGGGAATATGAGTTATAGTGTCTAACTCAAATGCCAGGAACCAAAGATTTATATAAAATATAAGGAATTTGAGAAGTAATTCAAGCATCATTTTGCACAAGTAAGAGACATCAACCATCACATCCATGATCCAACACATCTTCCCTATCTTCTATTTCAATTTAGCTGATTTTTTTTTTTGGTTCAAAAAATTTAGCTGTTTGAGAATCATATGGCTGATAAAACATCATTTTTAAGTGCCCAATTTTTTCAATCTGAGAACCAACCACAGCACACCAACCAAATATATCAATTTAAAAACCAGCAAATTATTGGTCAAAATTCAATTTTAAGTGTCTCAAACCATACAATATTCTCAGGTTTAAGACCCTCCTTCCTTAATTCTTCCTCATTATTGATTAGTTCTCGAATACCTTTTTTATTTGTTGGCAGTAGGCTGATTTTGGGTTCAGTTGAATGATTAAAGAACAGCTTGATGAATGATGATTCATCAATCTTTAACTAACTTTTATGTTTTTTAAATTAGGATGATGATGTTTTTATATATCCTCTCAATCTTAACAAAATGGTGCTTTAATTTCTTTTTATATAACACTTCCTTCCCGGAAAGAAAAGTCTTTTATTTAATATTATAGTTCTTTCATAGACAAATCCAGCAAGATACTAAACTAAAATTTTTTAGAGACGAAGATTGATAGTAGAAGAAATCTTATTGGATTCTTCATTCAAGTAAAAAAAAAAAAACACTTTTCCTTCTTTTACAAATTTTTTGAATAATTGAAGAATTGAAACCACTTTGACAAGCATTATTTCACTTTTCCATAGCTCTATTTGATTGTTTGTTTGTAAAGGAAAATGATCAACAAATCACAAAATTCTGCAAAATAATCAGAACATGTTGTACTGACAGTGAACGCTTACCTTTATATAATTCTTTAAACTATTCATCTTCAACAGGAAACTTAATATTTTGAACCAAAAAAAAAAACAGTAAACTTTAATATCGCATCACTACCAAAACCCAGCATTACTCAGAAGAGTTTGTCCCTCCTTTGTTTTCCCCTGTTTTGGCCACTCAAACCTAATTGTACAAATTCATAGCCTCAATGCTGTAAATGCAAAACTGTTGGTGAAATGCGAGATTGCAACATTTCACCTAATAATATTCCCAGCAAATAGAATAGAGGGTCTAAAAAGAATGAGATTAATAACACTTCTTTTCAAGAATTCTAACACGGATGACTCGCTTCACACAGGTTTCTGAGGGCTTCAGGCACTGCTTGCCCACATTGTTCAAGGATTTTGATCAATGGACCGACATGTTCTGCATCATATTTGGTTAAAAATACACCATTGACAGTGTGCCGTGCCATCCTCGTGAGAATTTGAATATAATCATCGATTGAGAGAACGAAATCTGGAATTATTACAACATCATACTCTCCCAAATCTGTAGAACTAATGTGGTCTGTATCAACAATGGAAACAACAGGCCTTGTTCTGTCGAAGAAGAAAAAGACAATATATCAGTTATAAGATACACATTGGCAACAACCAGCAAACTCTTTTGAGAATGTTTGTTGCAAAGCAAAGTAACATGGACAAGTATGGATAATTTACACAGTTCAAAAAAAAAGATATGTTTCTATCTCCTATATTGAAGCGCAAAGCTTTTAAATTAATCTTCAAGCAATTTAAGTCATGAACATAACAACATGATTCAAAATTTAGCTGTTCTCAAAACCCATAATATTCAAGTAAGAGCTAATTGAGATAGAATATCACTTAAATTTGACAGATGATATTAATTTTTGAACATTCTTGTCTTTTGCAACTATGTAAAGCACCTTTGATGGTTGTGGTATTATTTGATTGCAATGATCATTGCCTAAAGCAAGAATGCACTGCAAAAATTTGTTTTTACAAGCTTTAAATATTAATTTATGGAAAAATTGACCACAACTATACCATAGTTCAATAGATACAGCAACTATTGCATCAAGTATAACTTACTTTCTACAATGCTCCAATTAATTTACCAGTTTGCTACTAGTCCCAAAAGAAAACCAAAAAATGGGATAAGGGTGGGGGAGAAAGGAAATACTACAACTGTTACACAATTCCAAGAAAAAGATGATAGTAAGGCGGTAAATGCGCAAAAGCATCTAGAAGACTAGAACTATAGATGCTCCACAATGAACCCAATGTTAACAAGAAAATCCAATGGTCTCCAAAAATCATCCTTCATAGAACAGGTAGATTATTGAATTGTCTAATCCTACTCTGGATCAATAGACAATCAGTGAGAAGAGTGAATTTCAGTAAAGGCACCCCGGTTTATCTTATTTCCAAGTTTAGCAGTTAAACTACAAAAACTAAGTTACTTTTCCTTCCTGATAAGAACTACCATGATAGTTGCCAAACTTTTAGAGATTAGTAATACAATATTTATACATCAAGGTCAAAACATTTAGAGCTTCACTGGGGTTACTAGAGCAGGAGAGAAAGTTATGAAACTTTTCACGAAAATGAAAGGACGTTGAACTTTGAAGAGACATTTCTAATGAATGAACAAAAAGGAGTTCCAACTTACAGAGTTTATCCTCAAATTAAATCGTTTGCTTTCCCTTTTTTATTATATAAAACAGCAGACATAGGCAATATCTATTTTGTCCTTAATCAGTCCTTCAACTCAGACTCTTTTAACTTACTCCCCATTTTTCTATGTTACTAAATGGTTATTAAGCAGCTAAAGCATATTCAATTGATTCTTTTGAACATTTCATTTGAAGGTTTTCTGTCTGCAGGTGAATATTTGCTTCTTCATTCCAGCTATATAGCATTATTCTTCTGCATAGCTAAAATCTTTCCTGAACATTGCTTAAATTAAAAGGAACAGGCTATGCCACTTTTGCCCATCTCCCTATTTGGAATGCTGATCTAAAATCTCAACCATAATATGAGCTTTCCTAGCAGTAAAAAACAGTTTTCTTTATCGATACAATATAGGGGATATGTTAAAGCATATAAGAGACTGCTAACGTTGAATGAGCATTTTCTCCAATAATGAACTAGGCTAGGGGTTCAACTATTTCGTTTGAACAGAAAAAATCAAACAAATACTGAGCTTAATTTTATTCATTTCATACTTGTCAAATTTAAGCTTAGTTTATAATGCAAACCCAAAAATAAGTTTTCCTTTCATAAGAGACAGAAGCAAAACTGAAAATTAGAATATTATGTCCGAGTTTACTGTTTCTCAGTGAATCATTTGAGGGTTTTCTGATTAAGTTTTATTTGAAATGCAAAACTTAAACTCTTAGTTTTCAGAATTTAAATAAAATTTAAATGAGATTTCAGGGTTTTTTTCCTCTCTTGTTTTAACTATGTTAAAACCAGTCCCATCACTTTGCTTAGTTCTAAGGAACTTGAGAGTACATCAATTCGGGTTTTGCAATTTTTTAAAATAAACCAAACTGAATGATAAAACTTTGAGGAGCACACAAAGTATACTATCCCAAGCCGTATGCGAAGTGTTAACATATTAAAAAAAAAAAACCTACCTTCATCATCTGTTCACCCTTTGAGGAGCACACACGAATAGACTGCATGATGCAAGCACCTTGAATGGCAACAGAATCATTGACAGATAATTTCTGGACTGATCCTGTCAATAGATTTTGCACTGCATGAACTGAAGCATTACTGAAGGAATCGTTGAAAACCACAGTATGGGGTTTTCCTGAAATAGCCTGCCTGATGGATTTTATTGTACCGAGACTGGCACCTCCAGAAAGAGACCCCATTCCATCAACAACCTATTCAAAACAATAATTATTAGGCAGTAAAGATAGAATGATGTTCTATTTTTATTATTTCAAGTTGATCAAGGTAGGTTGATAGGATCTTTCTTTCCCTTTAATATAAATAGCAGCAATTATATACCAATACAAAGATCACACGTAGAGGGAGAGGGGCGACATTTCCTTCAACATAAACCCAACAAACATATACATAGATCTCACATAAAGAGAGAGAGAAGAGAGAGAGGAGGGGGGGGGTGACTTTACAAAATATATTCTCATTAGATATCAGCATTGAGCTTCCTGTCAGATATATGTAAAATTTTAAGACGTCATCCTCATGCAAAACAATGACATCATTTGACCTTTAAGATATCGAGCAGAGTTGAAGAAATGTGATCAAGAAAAAAATACAGGAAAAACTTCACCATAAAAGTTAACAAGACAAAACCCAGTCATATAAGATGTCAATAACTATATTGGCCAGACAGTTTAAGAAACCTTTTTTAAGATTACAGTTTGACATTTAAAATAAACATAGTAATGTGCATCAAAATAAGTTTAAGTTATATAGACAAGTTACCAGCATGGAGACCCCGGATATATCTATGGCCTTCAAGGAAAGTAGCTCCAAAAGTCTCTCCGGTGTTGACACCAGAAACTCAGGTTCACAACTCTGCAGACTACAGAGGAAAACCATGGAAAATGGGACAAAAAAGAAGGATTACATAACTTAAGTGCAAATAACTTCAATGAGTAAATCAACATAGCAAGTATGAAGTATCATGACGGTGATAGTCAACAACTAATCACCTATGCAAGTCATAAATCTAGAAATTATGATGAGTGAGCATAGGCAGGCAAGCCCATACACTCATAACACAAACAGAAAGACAATCCACTCATACGTCCTACAAGCAACTCATTCTCAAGGAGGCAGCTTGTATGCTATCGTTTATATTAATGTCTAATCATGCCCAAATATCTAGAGCCCCACATTAGTCTTTTGCAGCAGAATAAAATAAAGATTTAGAGTATTTACCCACTGATTTGATGGTCTAGTGAAGCGCCTGGGTGTAAACTTACTGTATGTATGCCATGAGCTTTCAAGGGCTTGCAGAGTGAACGTACCTGAGCAAAATTAATGAAAACTTATAAAATAAATAAAGGAACAACAAAATAGAGGCTTAACACATCAAAGGCATAAAAGTGGCATTGCTTCAGAAAACTTGAAAAGCATAAATCATTCTAATAAATCATAGTCTTGTGTATTTGTAACATGTGGAGTTGGGTTTCATTCACTTAATCTCATTTAATTGGTTTTATTTCCATTTTTCTACAGAAATTGTGAAATATTAATCTTATATTAAGCAAGAAACAGGAGCAACACAGCTGCCTTTTATCCAGTCAGTTGACATCAGCCTACTTCAAACTAGGGCTACGGGCTACCACAGTAAATCATGTTAGGCTTCCAAAGATAACAGATAAAGATTGGAGAAAAAGAATAGCAAAAAAGGCTATAAACTAGAAAAGCAACATAACGCTTGATAGGGAGAATCGTAAAAAACCTTGAGAGCTTTTTCTTTGGATGGCACGAGGAATAGAAGAAAAGGGCCACTGAATAAAAGACCTTCTTTTTCTCTCCTTGCAATAGCATCAGCAGCAGTGGAAGCAATCCAAGCAATTTGCGCTACATTAGAAGATGATCCACTTGTCTCAACTATATCCTTTCCAACTGAATAACATTTCCAGAACTCAACACCCCATGTGTTAACAAATAAAGGCTTTTCTTCTTCGCAATTGTAGGCACCATCATGACATAATGCCTCCTCTATTCCTTTCAAGCAAAGGATAAGATACTTTGATGGACAACCTGAGCTTTCACAGGCTTGTTCCTGATGACTGTGGACATCTGGCTGAATCTTTGTTCTTCCTGAGTTTGCAGGTTTGGGCTTCCCCATGTTATCAGTCAATGTAACAGATTTTTTTTCATCCTTAAGACTCATCACTTTTACATTGATCTTTTCCAAACTATCTACTTCCATATTATGCTGAAGAACTGATGCTTTTCTTGGAACAGCGTCCTTCCTCTGTCCTGAGATTTTCTTATCCAGTTTTGAAGACACAATTTTCTTCGACTCCTTTCTACCAATATCCTTTTTCTCAAGTCTATCATTGAAGGGATCGTCGGGAGTAGGAAGGCTGAAGCACATCCCCTGTATATCAACATTTTGCAGTCCATGAAGATAGAATATGCATCAAAAGTAGAAGAACCAATACTTGCATAAATATGTGAGGATTTTCCTCAATCACATCCAAAAATCTCCTAAATTTCTAAAAGAACCATTCCCCATTTTCCTTGTTTTGGCTGTAAACAAAAAGTTTCTAATTCTAAGTTCTAAATTAATCCATTTTTTACTTCCGAATTCCAATAGAACAGCCTCTCTCTCTCTCTCTAAAGAAAATAGCCCTTTAAAACAAGTATGGTAATCGAACCCCAAATACTACTCAAAATTAAGTCATTCACATCCAAATTCTATCCCCAATGGTACTCAAAACCAAACACTAATATATTCCTACACATATTTTTTTTCTCAAATACCCATGTTTGAATCACAGCCAAAAAACCATAATTCATAAGCGATATCCCCTATCTTCAACTAACCAAATTCAATACCATAACATAAAATCATCAAACTTTCACTTAATGCAAAATTCACAAAGTACCCATCACCTAAATTTCTAAATCAATAAGAGCTAACATAAGGGTCAATAGAATACCTGACAGTTGCGGCGTTTACCGGCTTTTCGACGCTTTTTGGCGGCGATAATGGAGGCAACTCGAGCTGACACAGTGGAAGAGTCATTTTGCCTATTTAGTTTCTTTCTTTGTGCTTTGTTTTTCTTTCTTCTCACTGCATCATCTCCTTTAGCCATTAAAACTAACAAAACAAAACTCAAAAAAAAAACAATTCTTTTTCTTACAAATAAAAGAATTTATGAAGAAAGTGCAATTTTTGCGTGGAGTTATGCAAGGTAATGGAAACGGAAGGGTCGGCGGGTTTAAAGTTCAGCTGGGGTTTATGCTTTTGGGACGGGGACTGGCATTTCTGGATATTTCACACACAAGTAAAGGATAAATTAGTAGTTTAAATATTTCTTTGACTGGGCCTTTTTCCTTTTAAGGCCGAATGAATGGGCCATTTATCGACCCATAATATGTTGGGCTTGGGACTTGGGCGTGATTCCTTGTCTTAATCTGCAAAAAGCATAAGACCATAGCCCAAAAATTTTCCTTGCTGCCTTCTCAGGAGCTAAATACTCAATTCAGGATATAACGTTTGAGCGAAAATGCAATTCAGAATATACCGTTAAAATTTCTGTCAATTTAAGATATAATGTTATCGTATTGTGGCAATTCAGGATAAAATCAAACAGATCCGTTTGTTGAAATAACACGCGCCAAAAATTCATGTGGGGTTGTCCATATGGAATATAATTAGCCACGTGGCATCTGAAAATAGAACAATATAATACTAAATAAAATCAGGAATTTTTTTTATAAAAAAAAGCTATTTTTTTCTTCTCGTTTTTAAACCGAAAAGATTTTACCTTTTATTTTGCCCTAAATCTATTTACCCTAAATTAATTCTAACTAAACCCAAATTCTTAAATGGATAAAATTTTTGAGGGATCAGTAAAGGATGGGATGGGATGGGAAATGAGGGATTTTTAAAGGAAAGGAAGGGAATGACCAATCCTTGTTTAGATTGTTTAAAATATAAAAAGTAAGGAACATGAGGGATCACCTAGCATTTTATAAATAAAAGTTTTGTTGATCCTCCAATTTGGAGTACCAAAAAAATATGGACTTATAAGGATCAAGAAGGACCAAAATTGATCCTTCAAAACCCATGAATCAAATCTAATTTCCAATCCAAACATGGGTTATTAACCAAAAAGACATTCCGTCCCGTGCCTCCCGTTCCTAACTAGTACCTCAATCCAAACACACTGTCAGGTTCCGTTCAACACTTGAAATCTTCCAAATCCCTTCTTTTTTCGTCTTCTTGCTTTCATCTTCCTTCTCCCCTCTGTTATTTCCTTTATTTCCTCTGTTATTTCCTTGCTTCCCAAAATCGACTCATTGAAGGAGCTCTTGATGAGGGATTTTGTTGTTCTGGGTTGTAGTGGGTAGAGAAATTAACGGCAACAGAGGGTTAGAGATCTCGCGTTTGTTGTTTTTTTATCAAGGGAGAGCTTGAGCTTGGCACGACAACAGAGGGTTGGAGATCTTGCGAGTTTGT
The DNA here is from genome assembly GCA_001974805.1 of Corchorus capsularis. Lineage (NCBI taxonomy): Eukaryota > Viridiplantae > Streptophyta > Magnoliopsida > Malvales > Malvaceae > Corchorus > Corchorus capsularis. The sequence goes on from AWWV01007153.1 coordinate 8,680, forward strand.
TGTTTTTATCAAAGGAGAGTTTGAGCTTGGCAAGGTTGTCAATTACAAGACATTTTAAGGGATGGTAGAGAAAAGGGTTGGGTTAGCGGGAGGTAGTCATAGAAGCTATGTTGCTCAAGTGGCGACAGCGACGAAGGTGAGAGTGGAGGGATTAGGTAATTGGGGTTATAAGGAGATGGTTCCAACATTGTTGCCTGTTGGTGATGTTTTTTGTTTTTTTTTTAATGTCCCAAATTTATTGCAAATTATTTGAGAAGTTCTATGTTATGCAAATTATTTAATTTTCATGTCATGCATTTGGCTTATTACTCAATTTTTAGAGTCATGAGCAGGGAAAAGACAAAGATTTGGAATTAATGTTAAATTTTCTTGTTTAAAACAAATTCATGTTTTCAATTTTGATACACAATTGTATTATTTTTTCTCTCTGGGTAAATGTTGATGACAAGGCAGAGCCATCACTGACATGTGAATTCTTTTTTGTGAAATTTTCTCACATGTATGGTTTCAGTTTTTTTGTTGTGAATACTCTTGTTTTAGGAATCGGTTTTGGGTGCTAAGTTTTTCTTTCTTCTCCTTTTTACTTTTCAACTTTCTTTAATCTATGAAGGTCTATTTCCAGATTTTTTTTAAAAAAAAGTTTGGCCAAGAGACTTTCTTAGATCTAGGAATTTGTGGCAATTTTTTTGAAAAAGTTAAGTCTCGATTTAAAGAGGTTGGAGTCTAAGGATCAAATCTGGAGTTTGAAAAGCATTTTTGCTAAGTTACGAATTCCAGCACAGTGGCTCGGGGTGATTCTGCATTTGGTTTAAGAAGAAGAAGAAGATGAAGATGAAGATGAAGAAGAAAAACCCTAATGTAATTTGGGTTAGGAGGGAGAGCCCGAAATTTAATGGGTTATTTTTTTTTTTAATTTCAACTTATTTTTAAAAATATCATAAATTCCACGCTGGCACCTGAATCATCATGTCTGAGCGCGTATGATTCACGCGCAGCAGCTGAAGTCAATTTATCCTAAATTGACACAATAGGTCAATCCTGAATTGACACAAATCATAACGGTGTATCCTGAATTGTATTTTCACCCAAACGTTATATCCTGAATTTAGTATTTAGCCCTGGCAAAACACATAAAAAGAAAAGGCATAAATACCACTTTGCACCCTTAAGTTTGTACGGACTGTCACTTTGCCCCCAACTTTTTTATTTTGACCAAAACGTACCCTAAAGTTTTATTTTTGTGCCACTTTGCACCCTCTGTTCGGTAGGACAAAATAAATCGATCGCGACGTCCGACGTGAACAAAAAATGACACATGTCATGTATCCTTTTGTGCACGTGGCATGCCACGTGCCATTTTTTGAAACATGCGGCATGCCACGTGTCACTTTTTGGTACACGTGGCGTGACGTGTCACTTTTTGGTACATGTGGCACGACTTTTTGGTACATGTGGCGTGCCACATGTCACTTTTTGGTACACGTGGCGTGTCACGTCAAACACCGTGATAGAATCGTTTATCCTACCATGACGGAGGGTGCAAAGTGGCACAAAAATAAAACTTTAGGGTGCGTTTTGGTCAAAATAAAAAAATTGGGAGCAAAGTGACAGTCCATACAAACTTAAGGGTGCAAAATAGCATTTACGCAAAAAAGAAAATCCCTGCTCATGACTAAGGCAAAGAAGCTTGATAAGAGCTTTTTGGTTATAACAAGAATTTCGCAACTAAGTACGAGCTTGTAAAAGAGGTTGGCCGTGGGCAATTTGGTCACACTTTCTCTGGTAGAGGTAAAGAGGGCGAGTTAAAGGGATCAATCAGTTGCTGTTAATTTCAACTCAAAGGCCAAAGTACAATGCTCTCTTTATTTCCTTTTTCTTGATATTTACATTGTTTATTTATGCACTATAATTTCAATTGATTTGAGTATCTCTTCACTTTTGAGATGTTGATTTTTTTTTTTAGGATTCTTCTTAAAATTGAATTTGATAAAAAAACAATCTTAACAAAAGTAATTTAGTCCTTGTGTTATTGCAATATTTGCTAGGTAATCTTATTACCAAGGTCCAAGGTAACAACGTAATGTCATATTACGTTTAACCAAACATCGCTTTAGTATTGTAATAATAATTTTGGACTCAAGAGGGAAAAAATACGAAGTTTTTTCACATGATCGCATGGGATGATCCTCATTATGCAAGGCCCCCGAAAATTTGAATTTTTTTTTTATTATCCACCTACATTTCTATATAGATACATTGAAATTCTTAAATTGGCAACCCCTAAAATAATTTTATTCGAATTGACCCCCTAATGCCACTTGTCAAGATCCGCCTCTACAAGAAGGAGAACTAATACAATTCAAAGCCTTACTTTCCATAACAGAGTTGTTGAGGACGCGAATGATTTGAAATTAAGGAGAGATTGTAGACTACTTTGAGGAGCAGTACAATAAGAGAACAACATTAAAGGTAGATAATATGGCAGGGAATCTTATGAATATTTCAGAGAGAAGCAATGAATGACTACAAAGACTATTTTCAGAAATTGAGATTCTTGAAGCGATTGACAGTTGGGATGGAAACAAAACCCTTAGGCCCGATGGTTTCAGTTTGAACCTCTTTATAAGAAGTTTTGGGAGGTTGTCAAAGGAGAGGTGATGAAGTGTTATGAGGCTTTCTACATGACTAACACCACCGATAGGAAAATTAATTCATCTTTTATCACTTTGATTCCTAAGTGTAAGAATCTTACTTCAATAAAAGAGTACATGCCTATCAACCTGGTTGGTAGCGTTTATAAGATCTTGGCAAAAGTTTTAGCTAGAAGACTAAGTGGTGTTATGGAGGAAGTGATTAGATCAAGTCAATTTGCTTTCATTAAAGGGAGGCAGATTCTGAAATGTCTTATGGCAAATGAGGTCATTGACGAGTTATTTTGACCAGAGGTCATTGACGAGTTAAGAAAAGTGAAAAAGGTGAAGTTTTTCTCGAAGTCGATTTTGAAAAGGCATATGTGATAGTATTGACTGGGAGTTTCTTCATTTCGCTATGAGAAAAATGGGTTTTGGTGATAAATGGATCTCTTGGATTATGAGTTGTATGTAAGAGGATGAGATTATTACTCTATCATTAGGATTCTATCCTAGTATAACAAACCTTTAAATTGAAATTGTAATTATCTAGTTAGTTACACTCATGTAATCTGATGATGTATTTATACATGAATAGAAACCTCAAGAGATTAAGTCTCTTTTACCCTAATCATATCTCTAGTACTCTCTACATGGTATCAGAGCCGTCATTGACTTCACAGTCCAATTTTTCGATCCACACTTGATTTTTCCATCCAAACTTCTTCTTCCTCGTCCTACTTTCTAGTTTTATCATGGCAAATCAACTTCATGCCAATCCAAATGCAGCAACTGCACCAATCTCTATTACCTACACTACCAATTTACCTATCAAACTCACAACATCCAATTATACCTCATGGAAGGCTCAAATGGATGCTCTTCTTTTCGGATTAGATCTTACAGGCTACGTCAATGGGTCCTTCCCATTACCGCCGGCTGAAATTCAACAAGAGAATTAGACAGTTCCAAATCCGACCTATAACCGCTGATTACGCCAAGATAAGTTAATCCTCCATGCTTTTATTACCTCCACTTCTGAATCAATTATGCCTTATATTTCCTCTGCCAAGACTTCTTTTGAAGCATGGAACACATTAGCCAAGGTTTTTGCTAATAAAAACCGATCAAGAATCATGTCCTTAAAGGTACAACTCTCCTCTACACGCCGAGATCAAATGGCTGTAGGTGAATATATTCAATATATGAAGCAACTTGCTGATGCTATTCGACTGGCTGGCTCTCCTATGGAAGACGATGACTTGGTTCTCCATATTCTCAAAGGAGTTGGCCCTGAGTTTAGGGATGTTGTACCTGCTGTTAGGTGTCGGGAAACACCTATGTCCATTGATGAACTTTACTCTACATTCACAACCCATGAGTTACATTTGAAAAATGAAGTAGCTGCTACTTCTATGGAAGTCAACATTCCATCTGCCAATTTCACCAACAGAATCAACAACAATTTTAGCCGTGGCAGAGGGCGATCCAACTCAAAGTTCAATGGTCCCATAACCTATTCCAATCACTCGGCAGCATCTCCCACCAACAACTGACCCACTTGTCAAATCTGTGACAAGTTTGGTCACTCGGCTAAGACCTGCAGGAAAGGGAACAATTCTTTAATTCACTTCCCATTGCAAATGTTGCTACAATGGCTGGTCAGAATTCCTCATGGTGCATGGACATGGGGGCATCACACCATGTCACTCCTCAATTTCAGAATCTGAGTTTGGCATCTGAATATGAAGGACCAGCTCAAATTGTTGTTGGTAATGGGCAATGTCTGAATATTTCCCACTCTGGTTTAATTGATTCGCACATCTAGTAAGAAGTTTCATTTGAAAGATGTTTTATATGTGCCAAGCATGAAGCAAAATTTTATTTCGGTTTCCAAGTTTTGTTCTAATAACAAAGTATTTATTGAGTTTTTTGATGATCATTTTTTGGTGAAGGACTTGCAGACTCGTCAGGTACTGACCAAGGGATTGCTCACTGATGGTGTATATTGTTTCCCTGCCCAAATCTTCAAACCGCATGTTGCTCTCTCTTCTCAATGTCTCTCCTTTCTTGATTGGCATAGTAGGCTAGGCCATCCGTCCGAATCTATTTTATGTCATGTAGTTAATAAATTTGAACTTCCTTCTACTCCTGTTAAGGATTTTGTTTGTACTGCCTGCCAATGCAGTAAGATTCACAAATTACCTTTTGCTTTGTCATCTTTAATAGTTCTCGCCTATTAGAATTGTTATTTTTAGACATTTGGGGTCCTTCTCCACAAATTTCAATTGATGGTTATTCTTACTACATTATTTTTTTTGATCATTTTACACGTTATACCTGGTTTTATCCTTTAAAAAGGAAGTTTGATTTATCTGCTTTGTTTCTATAGTTTAAGGCCATGGTATACAGACCATATATTCTGATGGTGGTGGTGAGTATGAACACCTTAAATAAGCGCTTCCCAATCATGGAATTACTCATCTTCAGACACCTCCCCATACACCCGAACATAATGGCATTTCCGAAAGGAAACACAAACACATCGTTGAAACTAGCAATACACTACTTCATCAAGCCCATCTTCCAAAAACATTTTGGACCTTTACATTTCAGACTGATGTCTATCTTAAAAAAAGAATGCCCCCCCCCCAACATTAGCCCACAAATCACCCTTTGAGGCTTTGTTTAAAACGCAGCTCAATTACTCAAAACTAAAAATTTTCGGCTATCTATGTGTTCCATGGCTTAAGCCATATGCCAAGTCAAAATTAGACCCAAAATCTAAGCCTTGCGTGTTTATTAGATATAGTACTCATCAAAGTGCTTACAAATGCTATGACTTTGTCAATCACAAGATATACATGTCTAGGCATGTGATCTTTAATGAAATAGACTTTCCTTTTCACTCAAACACCACTTCCTCTTCACCAACTCAGAGTTCCATGGTAAGTCAGCCTCTTTCAAGCCTTCATAAATTACTTTCTCCATTGTATACACCATCACGTGAGATAAATCCACAAAGGTCAGCTATATCTGATTCCTCACCTTCTTTATCTACATCATCATTTAATTCAAATACTTCTATGGAACCGTATGAGACTAACTTGCAACAAGCTGATTCCTCTTCCACCGAGAAAGCCAATTCTTCTGCTTCAGAACTAGTCATGGAGACAGCTCCTCCACTTGCCTCAGAACCGATTATGGTGCCCAGGAACAAGAGATCTTTCCCCACACCAGTCATGATTCATAAACCGATAGACAATGCTCATCCCATGCAAACAAGAGCAAAGAATCAAATCTTCAAACCAAAGTCGATTCATCTTGCTATAAAACATCATTTCTCTGCAATTTCAGAACCGACTTGTGTTACTCAAGCCATGAAAGATGAAAATTGGCGCCAAGCAATGTCATACGAGATCAATACTCTTCTTCGAAATGGCACATGGGAACTTGTTCCATATTCTTCTTCTCAGAATGTAATCGGTTGTAAATGGATCTTTAAGTTGAAGCGTAACTCAGATGGCAACATATCTAGATATAAGGCGAGGCCTGTAGCAAAAGGATTTAATCAACGGCCGGGAGTTGATTTCCAAGAGACATTCAGTCCAGTAGTTAAACCAACTACTATTCGGATTATTCTCTCGATTGCTACTCAACGCCAATGGCAAGTACTACAGCTCGATGTTAATAATGCATTTCTGCATGGGACACTCACTGAAACGGTTTACATGAAGCAGCCACCGGGTATGATTGATTCTTCCAATCCAAATCATGTGTGCAAATTTAAAAAGGCCATCTATGGATTGAAGCAGGCTCCTCGTGCATGGTATAATAAATTTCGATCCTTTCTATTGAGTTTTGGTTTCAGACAATCACATTCAGACTCATCCTTGTTCTTATTTCAACGAGATGCAGTGATTACATACTTCTTTGTCTACATGGATGATATACTTCTCGCTGGTACTAGCAATTCTCATTTACAAAAAGTTATCTCTGCTCTTTCCAATAAATTTTCTCTTAAAAATCCAGCCCCTCTAAGCTATTTTCTTGGGATAGATGCAATTCTAACATCCTCTGGTCTGTTTTTATGTCAACGAAAATATGTTGTTAATTTGTTAGAAAGAACATCCATGCTTGATGCAAAGCCTGTATCTTCTCCCCTTCCATCTACCTGTTCTTTTGCCAATGAAGATGGTGAACCGTTAGAGGATGCATCGTTATACAGAAGCATTGTTGGAACCTTACAATATTTGCTCATTACTAGACCTGATCTTTCCTTTGCAGTGAACAAGATGGCTCAATTCATGAACAATCCAACTATAGTTCATTGTTAAGGTCTAAAACGCATCCTAAGGTTTCTCAAAGGTACAACCTCTTATGGTATTTTATTAAAGTCTACTCCATCTCCTTTCCAATTGGTCGCATACTCGGATGCTAACTGGCCCGGAGACATTGGAGACAGGAAATCAATCTCTGCTTTTCTTGTTTATTTGGGAGGCAACTTAATTTCTTGGAAGAGCACAAAACAGAAGACGGTGGCGAGATCATCTACGGAAGCCGAGTATAAAGCAATAGCCAATGCTGCATCTGAATTAACCTGGGTTCAAAATCTACTCTCTGAGCTTGGTTTATCGTGTCAGACAGCTCCAACCATTCACTATGATAACATGGGAGCAACATATGTTTCAACTAATCCAGCATTACATTCAAAGATGAAGCATGTGTCCATTGATTTTCACTTTGTTAGAGACAAAGTGAATGCTGGTTTGTTAACAGTCAGGCACATCTCTGCACAAGATCAACTCGCTAATCTTCTTACCAAACCACTACCACGACAGCGCTTTTGCCAATTAAGTTCCAAGATTGGAGTCTTGCCTAGTGACTCAATCTTGAGGGGGCATGTAAGAGGATAGGGTTGTTACTCTATCATTAGGATTCTATCCTAGTATAACAAACCTTTAAATTCGAATTGTAATTTTGAAATTGTAATTATCTAGTTAGTTACACTCATGTAATCTGATGATGTATTTATACATGAATAGAAACCTCAAGAGATTACGTCTCTTTTACCCTAATCATATCTCTAGTATTCTCTACATTGTATAACCACAATAACCGTATATGTTTTAGTGAATCGTTATCCCACAAGGCAGTTTAGCATTAGCAGATGCTTACAACAAGGATGCCCACTTTTGCCTTTTTTTTTCTAACATTGTTGGTGAGACACTTAGTGTGCTGATTCAGAATGTATTCTCAAAATGACTATTTGAAGGTATTAAAATTGGTAACAATGATTTGGAGATTAATCTGCTTCAGTATATGATACGATAATGTTTTGTAAACCAAATCCCCAACAAATTATTAATGTCAAGAGGGTTTTGCAATGTTTTCAACTAATGTTAGGGTTAAAGATTAATTTTTCTAAGTTTAGATTATGTGGGGATGCAGTGGAGAACAATAGACTAGCTAACTGTGTTGAAGCTATTAATTATCATGTGGAGTCTCTACCGTGTAATTATCTTGGGCAACCTTTTGATTCCAGAAATGCTTGGCAATATGGAAAGGTAAGTAATTGTCAATGGGAGGTAGTACTTTGATTAAAACAATGCTGTCAAGTTTGCCTGCATACTATATGTCTCTTTTCACTATGCTGAGTTGTATCAAAGAGACCTAAAATAAGATTTAAATAAGAATTTTTTGGTTTGGTGATGTGGGTAAGAGGAACATTCATTGGATTGATTGTGGTATAGTTTGTAAGCCTAAGGAGGGGGTGGTCTTGGGGTGGATATGGAGACACGGTGCAAATTAAAGGAGCATAGTTTGTGGAGAAGAGTTATTGATGAGAACACTGGAAAGTTAGAGAAAAATTTGCTGCCAGCTAGACGTAGAAGTTGCTCTTCTATATGGAACAAAATTATTAATCCCCTTTTGAATGAAGGAAAAGATGCTAATATCCTAAAGATGGAGTGGTTATTTCTGTTGGACAAGGCGATAATATTAACTTTTGGGATGATATATGTGGATTGATATTGTTGTCCTCAAAAAGGCATTTCCTAGAATCCATGCCCTAACTACAAATAAGAACAATTAAATGAGAGATTTTGGCAGTATGCAAGGTGGAGTTTGGACTTTGGATGTTGCACATCTCATTAAGGCACAATCACTTTGATCGGGAGATTCAACAATGGGAGAATTTTCACAAAACTATCAATGACTATGCGACTCATCCAAACTTAATGATATGTTGGTTTGGAAACATAGTTCTTCAGGGCATTATTTGGCAAAATATGTTTATAAGGTTGTTTCCATGAAAGATTTTGAGAAAGAGGGGGGTTGGAAGCTGATTTGGGGCTGGGCTTGCTCCACCTAAAAGTGGAGGTGTTTACATGGCAGGTTATTATTAGAGAAAAGGTGGCTATTAAAGATGAGTTGGTGACAAAAGGGTGGTTTGGAACAGAGTTGGCTACTTGCTTCTTGTGTGGTGATGTTACCGAAACTATTTTTCATTCGTTCTTTTTGTGTTGGTGTACTTGGCTTGGATGCATTTTTGCAGTATTTGGAATGTTGTTTGGGTAATGCTTGGAGTTGTTTAATTGATTTTCATGGCATGGGGCTATTAAAAATTATGTTTGGAGGATGACTTTTTATACCACAATTTGGTCTATATGGATTATTAGGAATATTGTTCAATGGAAAGATCACTACAAGAAAAATGCAGGTTAGCCACCAAAGAATAGTGACAAAAAAAATTCGTTGCAAACTGCCACGAAAATTGCAATCGACAGTGACGAAAATCTATATCCATTGAAAAATTAGTGGCAAATATTGACGTAATAAAAGCGACAGATTTTCTGTCTTAAAGGTCGTCGCTAAATTTTGGTGTCAAGAGAGCCAAAATAATTCGTTGCAATTTGTTAAAAAAGTCGTTACAATTTGTGAAACGGATATTGCCACGGAACATTTGCAACCAACGTACCATGATTTTGCGACGAATTCTATTTTTGAAAAATATAATATGCTCAATCTACAAAATTGACAAATTTATGGATTCAACGACAAGATTTTCGTCGCTAAAATGTTTTGAACTATTAAATTCCACGGAAATTTAAGTCACATTTTTTTTTCAAGTTGAAATATAACTTCGTACCAAAAAATCATTCGTTCCAATGTTGGTTGCAAATTTCGCGGCAAAATAATTGAATCTCTAAAATTTTTTTACTTTTGGTGACCATTTCGCGACAAATTTTGCCCCAAAAATTTTCCATGGCAGTAAAATTTTCAAATTTCTGCCCAAACTTGGCTTTGAGCGCCAATTACTCTTTACCAATGAAACTTGCGACGAAAAGATGTTCCATTGCAAAAATTATTACACAACCAATCAAATGTTGCTACGTAAAAGATTTCACAACCAAAACAACGTCGTTGCCTAAGGGTTTTCGCAACGACATTTAATTGTTTTTAAATTATTTTGGCAACTACCTAGAGGTCGTTATCTAAGTGTTTTGGAAACGACATTTAATTATTTTTAAAAGTTATTCGTAACCAATTAAAGTGGTTGCAAAAATTTTTTTGCAACCAAACAAAGTTGTTGCGTAAAGGTTTTGGCAATGACTTTAGTCGTCATTAAAACATAAAGGCAACGACATTTCGTCATTGTGAAAGAACTTTTACAGCGGACACTTAAGTCGTTGCGTTAGATATTAAACAACGGAACCATATACAACCACCAAAAGCCGCTGCTAAAATGCTTTAGCAGCTCAAAAATGGCTTTTCGCAACGACATTTGTCATTGTTAAAAGCATGTTTTCTAGAAAGCAAATCGACTTGAAAAACTCGCTTCTTAATTTTGATGATATTGTCAGATTCCCCAATTTGGTTGAGTTTTGTTCTAGTAACAAGTCTAAAAGCTTAAATTGGTTTAAATGAGACCTAATGCAAGTTCTATGAAATTCAACGTTGATGGTTCAGCTCGTGGTCAACCTGCATGCAAAACCTGGGATTGGGGGTGTCTTAAGGGATGAACATGGCATGATTAGACTTATTTTCTCTAAAGCCATTGGTGAAGCCGATTCGAATATGGCAAAACTTTTGGCTATAAAAGAAGCGTTTTTTATTTTTGTTTTGTGCTTCAAATTGGAGCTCTGCATACGTGAACCATCACATTTCGTAATTTTTCATTATAAATAAATTAGGTAAAAGGCTATCATATTTATAATATACAATTACCAAAAACGTTATACAATTATAAAATTACATTTACGTCCAACAAATCCAATAGCATTTAATTATAAGTAATTTTGGTAACAATTTAATCAATAAATGGTATTATCAAATTCACCAATATTGAATTACTGAAAAGTTATAAATGTTATAAAAAAAAGTTACTCCCTTTGTTCCGTTTTGAATGTTTATTTTATTATTTTGAGATGTTTCAAAATAATATCCACTTTTTAAAATGATAAACACTTTGACACCTTTATACTGTTCATTTAAACACTAACTTTGTTATGAGACTCGACACTTCATATCACTTTAAAGGGCGTAATTGTGAAGTATCTTTTTTTTTGTAAATAAAAGTTTCAGTGAAGGGAGGCTGCCCCAGTTCCGGGTCAGGGCATGACACAAGTCTCAGAGAGGGCTTACAATGGTACTTACAGATCACCCACCAATGAAGACCGTGACATGACTCGAACCCTAAACCTTACAAGCGGAGATCCAAAGCCTTACCAACTCAACCAATCTCAATTGGCTAATTGTGAAGTATCTACCAAAATATCATATTTCCTTAAATTTTGTGCTATTTACAAAGTGGACATTCAATTTGAAATGGAGGAAGTATATGTGCAACAACAAATTCAAAACATTGTATTATATCATTTGTCAAATCATTCAAAGACACAACATTTGAACATTGGCTTTACAAAAAAAAATGCATTCGAAATGAGAGCTTTTTCAAATAATGTTTTGAGGTTGAGGTTTTACACTTCAAAGAAAACTTTATTTAGAAAGCTCATTTTCTCCTTAGAGAAAGTTTTGTTTGGCAAGCTCATTTTCTAATAAGTTTTCACTCCGATATATGTCATTAGAGCGTTGATTTTGCAATATATATATATATATATATATATATATATATATATATATTCTAAATAATCATTTTCGAAAGAACAATGTTTTACAAACAAACACACAAAATATGAGAAGTTCAGGTTTTAGGCTTCTTAGAAGCTTTATTTAGCGAGCCCACTTTCCAATAAGTTCTACATATTTTGAGACACAATATTTGAGTAATGATTTTGCAAAATTTAGGTTTCAAACTTCAAAAACTTTTGTTTGGCAAGCACACTTTTCAATAAGTTCTACTTATTCTGAGACACGACATTTGAACATTGGTTTTTATAAAAAAAAATAAAAAAGCATTTGGAATGAATGATTGTTTTTTGGAGAACAATAATTTACGACTTAATACCCTTTTTGCCCCCTAAACTTGTACGGTTTTGACATTTTGGCCCTTAAACTTTAATTTTGGATATTTTGCCCACTGAACTCGCAATTTGGACCCAATTTAGCCCCTCTCATTGGCATGGCGGCACAGTTATGTCGCTGACATGGCATTGCCACGTTGGGCCAAACTAAAATGCCACATGGTAATGCCACATCAACAAGGTGCTGGCGCCGTCGGGCCAACCGTCGGAGAAGGACTAAATTTGGTCTAAATTGTGAGTTCATAGGGCAAAACGTCAAAAATTAAAGTTTAGGGGGCAAAACATCAAAATCGTACAAGTTTATGGGGGGGGGGGGGGGAAGGGGCGTTAAACCAATAATTTACTCACGAACACTTAAAATCTCAGATTTGGATTTTAGCCTTTTTAGAAAGCTCTATTTGGCAATGACACTTTCTAATAAGTTTAGTCACTCTGAGACATAACATTTGAGCATACCTTTCATTACATGTAATTTTTATAATTATGTTGGAGTTCATTTCATTAATAATAGAGGTTTTCGAAAGTGTTATCCATAAAACAATTTTAGTAACAATTCATTTTATTTAAACTATTTCATAATTAATTGGGGTTTTCACGTTTACAATATCAAGTTACTGAAAAAGCTATCAAGGCTGTCAAAATAGTTATATGTATACTAACAAATTTATTAACTTATCATTATAAGTAATTTTTGTTGCGAATATATAATTGAGGTTTTGTAGTACTTTTGATAACTATTTTATGAATCCTGAAGGATATTAAAAATTTATGACAGCAACTCACTGAAAAAAGCTATATAGATTATTAAAAGCTATATATGGCCATAAACTATGTAATTTGTCATTAATTAAAAGTAAATTTAGTAACCATTTAATCAATAATTTACGATGGATATTAGATAACTATAAATTTATTAAGAAATTCAGTAACTATTTCTTATAATTAAATACCATTTCATCAATAGTATGGATGTTATTGAAAAAATCTACGTATTTTCAAAAAAAAAAAACCTATATATGTACCAATGAATTCAGGAACCATTTATTATAAGTAATTTTTGTTAGAATTTCAAAGAATAATGGATAGTATCAAATTCACAGTACCAAATTACTGAAAATATTTTCCAAGTTATAAAAAAAAAAACTAAATATTTACCAATAATTTCAGTAACCTTTCATCATACGTAATTTTGGTAACTATTTAATAAATAATAGACCCAAATTATAAAAAAAAAATTATTGATAAAATTCAAAGTTTGCTGGAGCCAAATAGGAATTTCCTCCATCCTATAGATCTCCTCAAGCAATTAAGAAGTTCATGTGCTACTTAATTATACCATCTCTCCTAACATGAGTGAATAATCGTCATGTAAAAGCATATTTGAGTCTTTTTACAGTTCCAGTGTATACATCAATAGTATTGAGAATTCCAATAAGTGATTCTTCGAATGTTTGATGATGATTTTTACCAAAAAAAAAAGGTTTATGATCATGAGTGGGTCCCCTTCAATTTGGATAATAGTAAAACCCATTTCATTAGTCCATTTAGGTGTCTTTGATGCATCAAATCCTTCTATATTTATGCTTTTTTAGCTCATATTTTGATATTAATTAATTGTTAGTTTTTGGTTTGACCAAGGGTATCCCAAGCCCTTTGAACTTGAGACTAATCTCTTTCGGTTTGAGAGTATGAAAGTTAAAGTCCTCCCAACAAATGCAATTTCGGTAATTAAGTATTGTTAGTTAATATTAATAATGCTAATTAAAGGTTTTTTTTTGGTTACGTTAAAGTTGTTAATGCTTACGCGTTCAATTCTGCTACACAATCGATTCATATATTTATGTATTTGCTAAAAAAACAATTTATATTTTTATCAATCTATTAATTATAATGAGTTTTATTATAAAGTTTCTAAAGTGAATAGATAATATTAATATGGGTTATTAATTATTAAAAATCTAGCGAATAAATCCTTCGATAAATATAATATTCAAAATATTCACCATGCTTAAGTTTTAATAATAAAGTAAAGTGGTTATATAGATATAGATTAAAAAAAAGTAAAGTTGTTCAAAAGATTTGGGTTAATTAGCTAATTGTTAAGAAATAGTTAATTAATTAATTAAAAATTAGAATTCATGATTAATTGCCAAAAAAATTGATGTTTAACGATTCTATTTTTTTGGTTGAAATGTGTTTAACTATTTTAAATTAAATATATAAATATTTAATTTAAAATTTCATTTTCCAACTTCAAGTTGTATGGTAGGGTTTTCTTAACCTTGCGGCTAAGCCTAAAGAAAGTTTCTTTCTTTTAATTATTTTCGTCTGTCTTTCCTTTCATTGCTTAATCAATATATATGCTCAGTACATAAAACAAATACTTCTAGCAACACTTAACAGAATAGCATAAATGTAACAGGCCTAAAATTCATAGTTTTTAGCCCATACTGGATCCATCTTAAGTCTTGTTGATTCTGGCCTTTTCTGGTTCATATCATTGCCGTTGTCTCCAAGAGCAACCTTGTCCTCAAGGTTGAAAAAAGGATAAGTTGCTTGCAGGTCTTCTTTCTCTTCCCAGGTTGCCTCTGCCACTGGTAAATCCTTCCATTGCACCAGAAACTGTTTGCTAGTGATTCCATTGGTAACAGTCTCGCGGCAATCTAACACAGCCATTGGTTCCATGACTGGTTTATCTTCAACAAAAGTCAAAGGCAGAGAAGCATGGTTTACAGGGAATGAACCATAGTACCTTTTCAGCAATGACACATGGAATACAGGATGTATCTTAGCCTCGGGCGGTAACTTTAATTCATAAGCAACTGGTCCCAATTTTCTCAAGACTTCAAAGGGACCAAAAAATCGCTTGGCCAGCTTTTGCGAGGATCTTTTGCTAACAGAAATCTGACGATAAGGTTGCAAACGCAAAAGTACCAAATCTCCAACTTCAAATTGATTCTCAGTGTGTTGACGGTCATGCTGCATTTTCATGCGGCTCTGTGCTCTTGCCAAATTGTTTTTGAGTAAGGTCAGGATCTGTTGTCTCTCCACGAGGCTCTCTTCCAACTTAGCGACCTTCGTGGCTCCAGGTATATAAGACAGAACAATAGGTGGTGATCTTCCATATACAGCTTCAAAAGGAGTTAATCCAGCTGCTGTATGAAAAGAAGTGTTATAAGAATATTCTGCCCAATGTAGGAATTTAGTCCACAAACGAGGTTTCTCACTAGCAAAACATCTCAAATATGTCTCGAGACACCTATTTAGAACCTCCGATTGTCCATCAGACTGAGGGTGGTAAGCGCTACTGTGGAGGAGCTTGGTGCCTTGCAGTTTGAATAGTTCCGACCAGAAATTACTCATGAACTTTGGATCTCTATCATTGACAATTGAAGCAGGCATACCATGCAATTTACATACATCTTTACAAAAGATTTCTGCTAACTGTGAAGCTGTATAAGAAGAGGGCAGTGCAATAAAGTGCGCATATTTGGTTAGCCTGTCTACGATTACCCATATGTCAGTCTTCCCATGAGAAGCAGGTAAGTTGGTGATGAAATCCATGGCGATGTCCTGCCATATCTGAGTTGGAATAGGAAGAGGAGTAGACAATCCCCCTGGCCTTGTAGTTTCGTATTTAACCTGTTGACAAATAGCACATGATTGTATGAAAGTAGTCACTGTTTGCCACATCTTTGGCCAATATAAATTGGCTGCTAACCGAGCCACCGTTTTAGTAATGCCTGCATGTGCTCCAGTAGGCGAGGCATGATATTCATATAGTAAAGATTCTTGCAGGGGATGGAATTCTGGAATTACAATTCGGCCTTTGAAAAGAAGTAAGCCATCCATCGTAGTGAAACCGGCATCAGCCTAAGAAGTTCCCTTAGCCCACATTTTCTTGCCCTCATCAGTTGCAAGATAGAACTTGCGAAGGTCCTCCAAGAAGGATAGAACAGGTTGAGTTATAGCTAAATGAGTTGCCTATAAAGAGTGGCACCGTGATAAGGCATCAGCTGCACTGTTTTGATGGCCTGGCTTATACTCAATTGAATATTGAAACCCCAATAATTTAACGAGCCATTTTTGTTGCTCGGGCGTTTGAACCGTTTGGTTCATCATATTCCTTATACTCTGCTGATCAGTATAGATTACAAAAGGACGACCAATTAGGTATTTTCTCCATTTGTGAATTGCTTCGGTGATGGCATATAGTTCTCGGACATAGGTGCTCGCTAACTGCTTTTGAGGACCCAATTTCTTGCTATAATAAGCCATAGGGTGCCCAGCTTGAGCCAAAACAGCTCCAATGGCAACATTAGAGGCATCAGCTTCAATAGAGAATGGTAAGGAAAAATTGGGTAGCGCCAAAACAGGGGCAGTGGTTAGTGCATTTTTCAGAGCCTGGAAGGATGCTTCTGTTTCATCAGACCATTGAGCTATCCTTGCGAAGAAGATTAGTAAGAGGAGCTGCTATATGCGCATAATTCTTAACAAACTTACGGTAGTAGCCTGTGAGACCAAGAAAACCCCTTAGTGTCTTTAAATTCGTGGGAATTGGCCAAGCAGTTACTGCTGATATTTTGGAAGGATCTACATGCACTCCTTGCTCGCTGATTATGTGTCCAAGATAATCAATGGAAGTTTGCCCGAAAGTACACTTGGATAGTTTAGCATAGAAGTGATGGTGAGCTAGTAAGTTCAATACAATAGAGAGATGTTCTAAATGGACCTCCATAGAAGAGCTGTATAATAGAATATCGTCAAAGAATACAAGCACAAACTGTCATAAATAAGGTCTGAAAAATTCATTCATAATGGCTTGAAATGTCGACGGAGCATTTGTAAGCCCAAATGGCATGACCAAAAATTCATAATGGCCATCTGCTGTACGAAATGCAGTTTTATGGACATCCTCTGAAGCCACTCTAATTTGGTGATAACCAGCCCTTAAATCCAATTTTGAGAAAACCTTAGCTCCATGTAACTCATCAATAAGTTCGTCAACAGTCGGTATAGGGAAACGGTCTTTGATGGTGGCAGCATTGAG
Source organism: Corchorus capsularis (assembly GCA_001974805.1). Taxonomy (NCBI): domain Eukaryota; kingdom Viridiplantae; phylum Streptophyta; class Magnoliopsida; order Malvales; family Malvaceae; genus Corchorus; species Corchorus capsularis. The sequence goes on from AWWV01007153.1 coordinate 25,845, forward strand.
AGCACGATAATCAACGCAGAAGCGCCAAGTACCATCTTTCTTTTCGACTAGAAAAACTGGAGAAGAGAAAGGGCTAACACTTGGCTGTATAATTCCCTGATGCAACATCTCATTAATAATAGCAGTCATATCTTGTTTTTGGGAATGAGGGTACCTGTAAGGGCGGACATTGATGGGAGAGGTGCCAGGCTGCAGGTGGATGTGATGAGATTGTTGTCGAAAGGAAGGTAACCCTTGCGGTTCAGCAAATACAGTCTGAAATTTCTCCAATAACGGCTGCAATATTGTAGGGGCTGGAAAAGGACTTGAAGAAGAATCAGAGTATGGAGTGGTGAAAGATAGCAAATGGGCTGAGGCTATCGAGTCCGTGTGAGTGAGACGTCTTAGCTGGTGACAAGTAGCGGACCTCACTTGAATTGGTTTGTCCCCTCTTAAAGTAATTAACTACCCATTGGAATAAAATTGCATGAAAAGGGCCTGATAGTCTGCAAGGAATGGGCCTAGTGTAGCTAACCATTGGACTCCTAAAATAATTTCAGCACCCCAAACGTCCAACACATAAAGATCTAAATCGAATTGGTGACCCTGTAACTCGATTGTAATGATTGGAATCTTGCCGGAGCAGTGAAGTTTTTCGCCATTACCGACCAACACCGAAAAGGGAGGAGCAGGTTCCAAAAGCAATCCCAAATGTTTGGCAAGGCGGGGTTGAATCAGGTTGTGGGTGCTACCTGAGTCGATGAGGATCCGGACCTGGTGTCCTTTTAGCCAACCTGTTAACTTCATGGTCTGATAAGATGTAGATCCATGTAAGGCATGAAGAGAAACCTGAAAGTTGTCAGGATCATTAGCATCAAGATCAGATGAAAGGGATGTCACCGGCAACGAATCCATTGAGAGAGCAGATGGTTCGTCGGTGTTTGACTCAAGATAAGAATCTTCCTCAGTCTGTAATAATAAGAATGGTGTCGTCCGGCAGCGATGGCCCGGCTTGTATTGATCATCACAATTAAAGCAAAGGCCCTTTGCTCGCTTGGCCTACATCTCTGTTGGCATAAGCCTCTTAATAGGTAAGGAATGGACTGGTTTTGTGACTAGCGGGGCTGGAAGTATTGGAACCGATAGTTGTGGTGGTTTTGGGGGTGGAAGGGATGATAATGGTTTAGGGAGATTAACACGAGTTGGGGATGGTACCGGAAAGGAAGTGGTTGAGGTAGAATCAACCAGTTTTTCCTCAATCAGGGAAGCAAAATCCCCTGCATCGAAGAGGTTTTGTGGTTTTTGGGTAGCCATTTCACGTTGAATCTCAGGCAACAAACCACCAAGAAAGCAATTGAGAAGACTAGTTGGGGAAAGGCCATCCACTTTGTTGGCTAGTTTCTCGAATTCGCCTCTGTAATGAGCCACCGTCGATGTTTGTTTGAGCTTGAAAAGCGCTGCTTCATGGTTAAAATAAGAGGAAGGTCCAAAGCGAAGCTCAAGCACTCGAGCAAAAGCACTCCAGTCAGTAAGCTGGTTGTTACTATAGAGATGTTGGAACCAACTCAAGGCAATACCACTCATGTAGAACGCAACGAGTGACAAGCGTTGGTGTGGTTGAATAGCATAGAAAGAAAAGTATTGTTCTGCTTGGAACAACCAGTCGAGGGGGTTGGAACCATCAAAAGTGGAAAGGTGAATTTTGGGGGTTTTGATGTGTAAGTTATCAGGTGGTGATGGAAAAGTTGAGGAAGAAGGTTTTTGTGATGGAGGGTTTTTTGGCGGTGGGGAAGGAGAAGGTGAAGAAAGAGATGGCTGCAGATTCAAGCGATCTGCAATAGTAGTGGTAAGGGCGGAATAACGGGAATCGAGGGAGGCATCAAGGGAGGTATATTTAGACTCGAGTGAAGCCTGGAATTCCTGTAATTGAGCAGCAACGGCTGCTGTCACCTGGGCAACGATCTCGTCAGGGTTTCTCTGTGGTTTGGGAGGCATGGTGGCGGTGGAAGAACGAAAGCACCAATGGTAGGGTTTTCTTAACCTTGCGGCTAAGCCTAAAGAAAGATTTTTTTTTTAATTATTTTCTTCTGTCTTTCCTTTCATTGCTTAATCAATATATATGCTCAGTACATAAAACAAATACTTCTAAAAACACTTAGAGGCCGTTTGGAAGTTTCTATAGAAAGTAAAAAGGTAGAAAATTTTTCTATAGAAAGTTTAAGACTAGAAAGTTTTTTCTTAAGAAAATACTTTAGCATGTTTGTTTAACCTTTAAAGTCTAAATTAAATTCCTAAGAAAGTAAAGTTAAATTTATTAAAATACCCTTTGATGAATATTTTAAATTTAAAAACAAGACCCTTTTAAGTAATTTTGTCTTAAATTACTTTCATGAGAAAAGTGAGAAAGTGCTTTAACACCTCCCTGGTGTTAAAGCACTTTCTCACTTTGGAGAGAAAGTATTTGGGTCAGTTAAACTTTCTTACCCTAAACTTTCTCTTAAAAAAATAACCAAACATGCTAAAGTTATTTCCTATCCTATACTTTCTATAGAAAGTGATTAAATTACATCAAAATAAACGGTTGCTTAATAGAATAGCATAAATGTAACAGGCCTAAAATTCATAGTTTTTAGCCCATACTAGATCCATCTTAAGTCTTGTTGATTTCGGCCTTTTCTGGTTCATATCATCGTATTATATGAGTATGCTCATCAACAGATTGTTTAAATAGTGGCTTAGCATTATCCTTTTGAATTTAGGATTTTAGCTTCTACTTTAAAAAAAGGGATTTTGTATAAATCCTTTAGAGATTATGATTACCTTTTATTTTTCAAATCCATGTGGTCTTATGTTGGATGATTTCTGCTTTATTTTTTCTATTTTTTAGTTGGAGGATTTCGGTTTGGTGAATTTTGCTATTCCGTGTGTTCCTTGACCTAATATTAAATCCAATTTCAATGCTCCTAAAAACAATGGGTTAAAGAGGCCTAAAAATTCGAACTTCAAGTCTTCAACCTTTAACTTGAATACACTCAGGTAAAGCACCAAGATACCTACGTCTATCTTGACAATAAGAATAAGTCATATGTTTCTTTCCAAAATCCTCCATTTTGCTCAATTCATCTCCCTTCAAACCATTAAAATCTGCAACAAATTTTTGAACATTGGCATTGTCGTGGCACTGTTTTGATCTGGTCAGTCGAGCATCCATTACCAGGAATAACAAGCTTAGTAAAATCAGCATTAAAAGGGGCAAAACCAAAGTTAATGTTATGTTTGCCTCCAACAGTGGCCTAATTAGAGCCATCCCAAATTGTGGAATACAAAGACATTGGCTTGGAAGGGAAATCCCCTCCCATGGCATCAACACTTTGAAGTTGTCTTATTGGGACATCGTCGACGTAAAATACGATCCAATTTTTGTTCCAAAGATCAAACCCGAGTTTAAACCTTTCTTCTCTGCCTCGCTGCATGTTCCCATTGCCGAAAAGATTTGTTTGGACAGTCCATTCTTGTCCCGGAACATTCCCTAGCTAGGAAGTCGAAATCGATTTCGTTGTGGTTGGACTTGAAGACATCGGCATTGGTCATGTAAAATGCGACCACAACTCCTGTTGTGTACTTGTGTTGTTAGGAGGGAGTTTAATGGAAGCACTGAAGAAGTTGGAATTGTAAAGGCTACAGGATTTGAATCCACTGCCTGCTGAAGATTTAGTGAGGGCTATTCGAACAGAAATCCCAATATGGCATCAAGGGGACGAAAATTTTGGTCTCCAAAAAGGGTTGAAAATGATTGTTTGAATGACAAAAATGTTGGTTTTTCGGGTATGGGAAGGGCAAAAGCAAGGTTGAAAGCTAGCATGCAAACAAATTAAGAAAAACACAATGAAAAACTTCATGGTTCAGAATTAATTGCAAGAGGTTAACGAAAGAGTATTAAGTGAACAGTAGTGGAATTAATGGTTTGTGAAGAAAATGATTGCTGAACTTCGTTATTTATAGTGGTACATTTGTGTTGTGGAATTAAATTCCACATGGAGATGAAGATGAAGAATTGTGTTTAAGCTGTGTTAATTATGAGTAATTCAAGGCAGTAATTTACGTGAAAGAATTGAATTCAACGTGGCGACTACGATCGACGAATATGAAAATTAAGTTGTAAATTTTTTTGTCAACTTAACTCTGTGAGTTAAGTTTGGTTCCTAAGGCAGACTCAAATTTGAAGGCGTTTGTTGATTAAGTTATGAAATTCTGATCTTCAAATTCAGCCATTAATGTCAAACTTACAGAACCAATGGCATTTAATTAAGGGTAGTTTAGTAATTGACTAATTAAGATTTATGAACTATAATATTAAGGATATTTTAGTAATTGACTAATTAAATATTAAGGGTATTTTAGTAATTGATTAATTAAGATTTATAAACTACTCCATAATATTAAGGATATTTTAGTAATTGACTAATTAAGATTTTTGAGTTGGTATTTTTATATAGTACTAGTATTTACTTCACGTGCATTGCACGTGATACTCGTATTTAAATTAAATGAAAATTAAAATAATGATTGAAATTAATTATATATGTAGAGCTGTCAAATCTAAGCCGAATCCGATAACTCGTCCAATCCGACATAATCCAATGTTGATAAAAAAAGTAAACGACCCAGACCTAACCTATTCAGACATGAGAAACTGTATATGCAGTTTGCTAAACTTCACCAGTGGTGGATTGTAAAATAAAATCGAATAATTAATATATTAAATAAAATTAAGAATTAAACATTAAAAAATTATGCTTTTTTGGTGCAAAAAAAAAAAAAAAATTAACGCTGACCAAATTGAGCTGAATCTAAACCTGAAAAATCCAAAACCCGGATGCTCCGGAACCCGATTGAACCGAGGTCAAAACTCGAATCCGCGTAACCCAATTAGACCTAGTAGACCCGAACCTAGATGAACCGAAACCCGAATGACTCGAGAAAATTACCTGATTCATTTGACTTAGAACTATATTTAACCTACCAATACACGCTACAAAAATAGAAAAACAAAGTAAATCATAATAATTAGATTTTAAATAAATTTTAACTTAATTTGTTAAAAAAATTTGAATAGTTAATGATTATCCAATTTATTTTAACTTTTAAACTTGATAATAATACTTTTATCAGCTCATATTATAATTGAAATGGATCCATAACTACCAAAAAAATCTCCAATATTTTAAAAGTAAAATGGTGAAAATAAAATATTTATTAAAAATATTCAATTTAATCGAATAAAAATAGAGTTTTTAGTAGAATAATTGTAAAAGTTTATTTCTAAAAAAATTGTAAAAGAATATATTTTTAAAATTCTAATATGTCTAAGTTTTTTAATTAAAATAGTAAAATGATAACAACAAAATAGTTATAAGGATATTAGATTTAATTAAATAAAAATAGAGTTTTTTAACAGAAAAATAAAAATAGAGTTTTTAGTTAGAGTAAAACTATAAAAGTATATTTAAAAATTTCTAATACATCTAAGTTTTTTTAATTAAAATAGTAAAATGGTAAAAATGATATATTTATAAGAATTTGAGATTTTTTTTAATTATACAACAAGCAATATATCAAGCAAAAAATCAATTATAAGTCAAATAAAATAATTGCACATTAGGGAAATAATAAATTTTAATCATAATACATTATTATAAACTATCAAATAATAAGTTGTCAATCATAATAACTTTTTAAATTAGAATGGTAAAATAAAATAATTATAAAATATTGAATTTTTTGAGATAATAAAATATATGAAAACAAAAATAGTAAAAAAAATAAAGCAATTATAAAGATATTAGATTTAATTGAATAAAAATAGAGTTTCTAGTAGAATAAAACTATAATAGTTAAGTAATGGCATTTAAGAAATATGTTTGAATAATAAGGATATAATGGTCGATTCAATTATAAAAATAAGTGTATAATAGTCGATTCAAAAGTTTCTCATAACTCGTACTTTTATATATAACTAGTTTTCGCTTCCACGTGCGTTGCACGTGATACTTTAAATTATATGAAAATTAAAATCTTAAGCATACTACTAATTTTGTCCTAAAAAATTATATTATTAGAGATGATAAAATTTCATCCGAGTGTGGGTATTCGACTCGACTGCCTGAAACCGAACCAGATCCAACTCTATTCGACCAAAAAATCCGTTCAATTCGAAACCAAAATTATTTGACCCCAAATCATTAATGACCCGAACTCGATCAACCCGAAATTACCTAAATCGAGATTAATTATATTTAAATGACCAGAATCCGAAAAGATCTAAACCTGAAAATTAGAGGCTAAACCAGAGGCTCAAACCCAAAATTATTGGAACCATATGACCCAAAACCGAAAAACACCCAAACCAAAAATGACCTAAATCCAAATGACCCGACATTTGAGCGATCCAAACTCAACCCAACTTAAAACCAAAAATTAACCGAACCCGTATAACCCAAAATTTTTTTAACTCGAAACTGAACCCAAATCCAACCCGACCAGCCCATTTATATATACATTGGGTTTTACCATCAAAGTAACAAAAGAAATTATTCCACACAAATAAAAATATTAACAATGTATAAAACAACAAATTTAAACCCACAACAAAGTTGTATTTATCAAGAAAAAAATAATTATAAGTCAAATAAAATAATTACACGTTAGGAAAATAACAAATTTTAATCATAATACATTGAACTATCAAATAGAAAATGTCAATCACATTACTTTTTAAATTAAAATGGTAAAAAATATATATATAAAATATTGAATTTAATTAAATGAAAATAGAGTTTTTAGTAGAATAAAATTGTATATTAGAAAAATTTTTAATATATCCAAAATTTTTGGTAAAAATAAAGTAATTATAAAGATACTAGATTTAATTAAATGAAAATAGAGTTTTTAGTAGAATAAAATTGTATATCAGAAAAAATTTTAGTATATCCAAATTTTGTGGTAAAAGTAAAGTAATTATAAAGATATTAGATTTAATTAAATGAAAATAGAGTTTTTAGTAGAATAAAATTGTATATCGGAAAAAATTTTAGTATATCCAAATTTTGTGGTAAAAGTAAAGTAATTATAAAGATATTAGATTTAATTTAATTGAATAAAAATAGAGTTTCTAGTAAAATAAAACTATAATAGTTAAGCAAGGGCATTTAAGACAATATATTTGAAAAATAAGGATACAATAGGCAATTCAAAAGTTTCTCAAAACTCGTACTTTTATATATAGTATAGATATAGATAAGTAAGATCTATCTAATACTCCAATTTCAGAATTAATTAGATTTTTAATATTTTAATCTAGTCCCTAAGGGGACACATGTCACCTTTCTAGACCCACAGCTAAACTTCATTGACGGTGTATTGAATAATTTTCCTAATTATATTACATAACTACTTTTTGAAGCTACAATACGGGTGCAAGAATATAGATTGATTTTGCAGAAGTGAATCCCATTGTTACTAGCTCTATCACAAGAGCAGAAAATGGAAATCAAGGGACATAAATCATAAATTTGTGTTCTATGCACTGTAATTTGTAACCTTGTAATATGCAAATAAACAAGAAAAGATAGGGGGTAAGTAAGTGTATAACTAGCGAGAAAGGAAATGACATATTATTTAATAAAGTTTATTTTTCCTTCATTTTATGGAAAAGTATGGAAAGGTAGGTGATAATCACCTTATCATTAAACCCCTCTAACATCCTTCAAGTATTCAATTTTGATTTTCTTCAACCTGGCAGCAACTTCTTGAATATCCACCCTCTTCTCTAACTCTGCTGAACATTCCAAGGCTAATTGCAATAAAGACATTACAGATACCTCAATTGCCAAAGCTTGTCTCCCTCCCGAACTTAGCAAGTTGGAATCTATAACTTGAGTTGACGGTAAGAACTCTTGCACCCAATTCCTCAAGCTCATTTCTCCGGCGAAAGTTTCATCCACAGGTTTTTTCCTTGTGAAAGTTTCAATGAGAAGAATGCCGAAACTGTATACATCGCCTTTTGTCGAAACAATTCCTTCAGATCCGTACTCTGCAGGTGAATTTCAATCCGTCATCACATTATTATTTTATATATGTGCGAGTGTTAAAATTTTGTGCATAATTGTGAATAAGAAATGAGATATAGAAGCATTAACCTGGTGCCATATATCCAATAGTTGCAAGTGTCATGGTTTGTATCACTGAATTTCCTTCACCCAAGAGTTTCGAAATGCCAAAATCAGTCAAATGTGCACCCATATCTTCATCTAGCAAGACATTGCTCGGTTTTAGATCACAATGGACTATTGATGTTAAATGGCCATGGTGAAGATATTCTAGAGCCTCTGCAACATCTATCATTATGTTCAACCTCTGCAACATGTTAAGAAAATGGTTGTGTGAATACAACCACTTCTCAAGGCTTCCATTGGGCATAAATTCAAGTACCAAGGCTTTAAATTCAATATTGCAACAACTACTAATGATTTTCACCAAATTTCGGTGACGAATGTTGCGAAGGATCTCACACTCGACTTCAAAGCTTTTAAAGGCGCCTTCGAGCTCCAAATTGAAGACTTTTATAGCAATATTAAGCCCATCTAAGAGAGTACCATGGTATACGGAACCAAAACTTCCTTTACCAAGCAATTTACTTTCACAAAATCCATTGGTAGCTCGAGCAAGCTCTTGATATGAAACTCTTCTCCATTCTGCCAAAGGTTGTGGACTTTCTCGATCGATGGGGTTTTTCCCATTTCTTTTCCTTGTTTGTAAACATAGGACAATTAGGGCAAGTGCCAATATAATTGAGGCAATTGGTGGCAACATGTATTTAATAAGCTTCATTGATTTGTTCTTCGATCTTCTATGAGGAATTGTACTTGGGCATGGTGGCAAACGCAAACGGGGTGCACCGCACAATGCTTCATTTCCCATAAAAGATTGAAATGAGTAGTTTGAAAATGATCCACCATTGGGAATTTCTCCTCGCAGTCTATTGAAAGAGACATTCAAGTATTTGAGATAAGAGAGCTTCTCCAAGGACCTTGGAATTGTTCCAGAGAGATTATTTCTTGATAGATCCAAGTATTCCAATGATACCAAGCTACCAACAGATTCAGGAATCAAACCTTGCAATCTATTTCTAGACAAGGAGAGAAATTTCAGGGCCATGAGTTCCCCAATGCTGGTTGGGATATCACCTGAAAATTGGTTCCCCGATAGATCCACACTAGTCACAACCTTCCACTTCCCAATATCAATTGGGAGAGCGCCACTTAGGTAATTTGATGACAGGTCTAGTATCAACATGTCTTCAAGTCTTGTCATGGTTGATGGTATGGAGGAGTTTAACTTGTTGGAACCTAAAAAGAGTTCTCTGACAGAAGTCATAGCACCGAAACATTCGGGTATTGGCCCAACTAATTGGTTACGCTGGAGATAGAAACCTAATTTCTCCAAATGGCAAAGCTCAGATGGAATAGATCCTTCTAACTTGTTGTGTTGAAAAGAAAATGCTTGTAGCTCTCTTAGTCTTCCTATTGTGCTAGGAATCATCCCTGTTAACTGATTTCGTTCTATGCCCAACACCACCAGGCTGCTTAAGTTGCCGATTTCCATTGGGATGCTACCACTAAGGCTACAACGACCAGCATAGAATTCCTGCAAAGATTTAGAGAGATTCCCTGCCATTGGAATATGAAGTTTACCACTGATCAATGGATTATCGCTGAATCCCATACTCTTTAAGTTCTTGCAATTTTCCAAGGATGAGAGAAATGCCAATCCTGAAGATGATGGTATGGTACTGAAATTGTTACTCCCTAACCTAAGATCCTGCAAATCCCTTAGATTTCCAAGGTTGGTTGGAATACAACCAGAAAACGAATTCACTACCAAGTTAAGAATAGTAAGCTTAGAGATATTGGAGATGGAAGTTGGTATTAATCCACTTAATTCATTGTCACCCAAATGCAACTCTTCAAGATTAGGGAGCCAAAGGCCAATACTTGACGGTAGCAAACCCGTAAGACGGTTTGAAGTCAGTGAAATAACCCTTTGAGTTGAGCTATTAAAGATTCTCGGAGGAATGGTACCGGAAATGCCATTAACTGCTAAGGATAAAGTTTCTACATTCTGTAAGTTGCCAATGTCAATTGGGATTGAACCTGCCACACAAATTGAACAAATTAATACTATCATGTCATTAATCATGCCTGCTAATGGAGAATATATATGCGAACCTGGTAGGAAAAGGAAAAATCAAAATAAACTATGTATACACTATCACTTTATTAAATATGATAAAACTCAACTCAATAACAATTTTAACCAGGGGTCCCAACTCCCAACACAAACACACAATTAAGTTTAAATACAATTTTAAACCAACATCAGGCTTCACCTAAAACATATTTTGAAAAAATTCTCAAATCTCAACCATCTATTTACTACCTTTTGTTCCTGATGTCAAAAAAAAAAACTACCTTTTGTTCCAGTCAGAAACCTTCAAAGTCTTAAGTAGAAAACCCAAAATTTAATCCGGATCTTGATTTCTTATAGGCAGTCGTAGGTTAATCATCAAATCGCTTGTAGCAATCATATTATATAGTTAAAGAATCATCTACGGGAGAACTGCAATTTGTTTTGGTTTATTCACCTTTTTAATGGAGGAAATAGGATTTCAAATCCAACAGAAGATTCAAATTCAACACATAGATAGGATAAATCTCTACTTGAATATTTTCCCTTATACTTAGCTGTATATTTTCAAATGTAACTGATCCTTATCTTTAAGAAAAGTCTTGTACTATAAATACTACAATTTAATACAAAAAATATAGAACACTTTTTACCTAAATTACTTCTGTTCTCTCAAATCTTTATGGTATGAAGAGTTCAAAAACTCTAACGAGTCTCTTTTTCTTTTCCTGGTTTTTTTTCTTCTTCCCACCCTCCTCCCACTCTCTCTTTCTTATCTTCTAGTCTCATTATGTCTTCCGCAAATTCAGTCATATCAGCATCTGGCTCTCTTGTTTCCAGCCAGAATCAACCACTATTTACCATCAACGCTGCAGCACATCTTCCCATTAAACTGACAGCAATAAATTTTCCATCATGGAGGACTCAATTTCAGTTTCTCTTGATAGGATTTGATCTGCTTGGTTACATAGATGGCTCGAAAACATCTCAACCACAGCAAATACTGAAAACAGGAACCACTGATGAGATGATTCCTAATCCAGCCTTCGAGCATTGGCTCAGGCAAGATCGATTGTTACTTCATGGCATGATAGCCTCTTCAATAGAGACTGTTGTCTCTCATATTGCATCAGCAACTTCTTCTCATGCTACTTGGGAGAAACTAAACAAGCTTTATGCTAACAAGTCAAGGTCAAGGATGATGGCCTTGATGGAAAAATTAACTGCACCAAGAGGCACCAAGTCTATATCTGAGTATTTTCAAACTCTACGATGCACAGTTGATGAATTGACATTAATCAACACTGATATATGTGAGGATGAGCTAGTTATTCATGCCCTCAATGGTGTTGGCTCAGAATACAAGGAACTGGCAGCTGGTATTCGAGCTCGAGAGTCTTACATCTCGTTTGAGGAGCTTATGGACAAGTTTGTAGAGTATGAAGAGGCTTTGAAAAAGCAGCAAGAAAATTCTGACTTCAATATTCCCACTGCTCAGCATGCCAACAGAAACAATACAAGGCGTTGGCAGCAAAGAAGAGGTAATTCTAGTCCCACTAATGCCTTAAATCAATCTGTTCCCACTAAGCAATACTACTCAATCTCCTACAGGGTGGCTTGTTGACTCTGGTGCGAATCATCACGTCACCGACAGTGTTCAAAACCTCCAGTTTGCTCAAGAATATGCTAGTCCAGATGATCTTCTTATTAGCGATGGCACAGATCTCAAAATTTCTCACACTGGTTCAACTAAAATTACCCCTTCTACTCACCCTTTGTTATTAAATGATGTTCTTTGTGTCCCTCAGTCCAAATCCAATCTACATTCGATTTCTAAACTCACTGAATCTAATGATGTTTCTGTTGAATTTTTTTCTAAAAATTTTTTTGTGAAGGACTTGCACACAAAGGAGCCAGTGGCACACGGCCTGAATAGATGAGGACTCTACTATTTTTCCAACAACAATCTACCAATATTTGAACCAAAAGCATTGGCAATGATAGGCACTAAAATCGATCTCGTAACATGGCACCAGAGGCTCGGGCATCCTAATTATAGTACTTTGCATTATGTTTTAAATTCATTTTCATTACCTTGTTCATCAAACAAGCATTTCAGCTCCTGTAATGCATGTTCTTGCAATAAGAGTTGATCAGACCAAAATGTGACATGTTTTTATGATGATTTTCCTATGTTTTTAAGAGATTTTGTGCTTAATTTTGATTGATTATGTCTCAATTTCTTAATATTTGTGATTATAGGTCTTGAAGACAAGAAAAGTGGAAAAGTACTATTTTTCCTACTTTTTGGAGATATTTTGATGGAATTTCGACATAATGATTCAAGTGGAATTTTCATGAAGACTTTGGAGATTTTATGTTCATGATTGAAGACTCTTTGAAGCTCATTTTATGCTTGAAGAAGCCATGATGATCAATGCTACAAGTTTCCAAGATGATTGAAGATCAAGGACATAAGTCAAGTGAAGAAAGATGCAACTTGCTGACGAGCTCTCCAGATGACCTGGGCGGCTAGGCATTTCATTTGGGCGCCCAGGGACACTCGGGCCTGCCAAATCCAGCACAAGTTGGTGTCTTCCACTTGAAGCCTCTCCAATTGATTCCGATTTCAGCGACACTTTGGGAGAAAAATCATAACTTTCTCTATAGAGATCCAAATTGGATGATTCAAGATGCGTTGGAGAGTTAACTCAAAGAAATACAACTTTAAAGAAGACTTCGAAGTCCCGTTTTGCCATTAAGATGGTCGAAAATGCCCCTAAAGTTATCAGACTATTGCTGTCTTGGGCCAGATTTCGGGTTTCTTCTATTTTCAACTCATCTAAGCTATTGGATTGCACTGGAAGACCAAGTAATTAACTCAACACGTTTTTAAGAGTCCTAGGTCGGTTATAACTCTAATTCTAACCTTAGGAGTCTCTTATAAATAGCTACCTTTAGTTGAAAAACCCTAAGAAGAGACACACTATACACTAGACGCATAACGCAACTCTCTCTTTCTTTTCTTCTTATTTTCGCAGCAGCCCTAGGTTAGATTTTCCTCCATGGGTTGTTCTCAATCCATGGAAGGCTAGTTTTCTTTAATACTTCTATCCTTTGTTTGGAGATTTTAATCAATTGATATGGGGAGATTCTGCACTTATAATTTGGTATGATTTTCTCTTATTGAATAACATATTAATTCATGTTATAATGATTATGATTATTTATGTTGTTGCTTTAGAACGATCGCTATTGTCAATAAGATGAATAACCTATGGTTTTTATTTGGTTGATCCTTGGTTGGTATGCCTTATAATTGATACAAGTTGATGTCTCTTGACAAGATATCGATGGAATTAATAAGTCTTATGGAGAACCAAGGTGTGATAGTTTGGTTTGAAATAGGTTTGATTTTAATTTATTAAGAATGTGAGATATATGATTGAACTTAATGCTTTATTCTTGTTTCTGAGGCGTGATAGTACGGAAGCTTGAATAATAGGGTTTTTCTTTATGCCTGGCGGAGTGAGATTAACTAATTAGCATGTTAGGGAAACCTAGATCAATTATTCTTTAGAGGTTATTGAATGAATCTTGTTTGATATTTTACCTCTATTTATAGAGTGGCGTAAAATAGATTCTTGACTAGTTCAATAATTTGGTTGTACTAAATTTATCTCTCATATCGATGATCCATATGTCCTATTGATTAATTTCTACCAACAATTGGATGGAAGTACGCTTTTTAATTGATTGTTTTCTAAATTATTTCCTTAGTTTTCTAGTTAGTATTTTATTTCAAATCTCTTTTATAAATCTGCTTTAGTTTTAAATCCCTATTTTGCCTTAGTTGTTTTTAAAGTATTTTTGATTTCAAAGTTATCTGTTTCACTCTCTCTTTGTGGGAACGACCCCTACTTTCCCTAGCTATCTAGTTAGTTTTTGTGGGGATTTATTTTGTGTTTCTTCGACGACCGATCAAGAGTCATCGTTTACCTTTTTCTAGCTCTAGTGTCATTAGTAGAGGTCCTTTAGATGTTATTTACACTGATGTATGGGGTCCTACAAGGATCACATCTGATCAAGGTTTTAAATATTATGTGGCATTTGTTGACTTGTTCACACGATACACTTGGTTTTATCCCATGAAGTTCAAATCTGATGTCTATCTTTTGTTCCCAAAATTTAAAAGTCTTGTTGAGAACTATTTCAAAACAAAGATTGTAACCATTTTCTCAGACTGTGGAGGTGAATTTGAAAAACTCAAAGGTTTTTTTTCTCCGATCTTGGCATAGAACATCTCCAAACACCTCCTCACACACCTCAACATAATGCATTTGTGGAAAGAAGACACAGATCGATTGTTGAAAAAGATTTGACTCTCATGCATTATGCATCTATGCCTCTAAAATACTGGGCTTATGCTTTTTCTACCGTTGTCTATCTTTTAAACAGAATGCCAACTAAAGTTTTGGAAAATCAAAGTCCTTTTCAAAAGCTCTTCCAACAGGAACCAAATTTTGAAAAACTCAAAGTGTTTGGTTGTTTGTGTTACCCTTGGTTGAAACCTTATACTCAACACAAAATGCAGGCAAAGTCTAGACCATGCGTTTTCATTGGTTATTCCAAAAATCAAAGTGTATATTTGTGTTTGGATTTATTAAGCAACAAAATTTTTGTGTCAAGACATGTTATGTTTGATGAAACAAAACTGCCTTTTAAGAATTTTGCTGCAGGACAGATCATTGCCTCTGGTGCCACTACTGAAACCTAGAATCCTGCCTTTAACACTGACATTATGCTTATTAGTCCCACCAATACTTCTTCTGCAGCTTCCCAAACTACATCCACTAGTGCCACTGAAAATGCCATTGCAATGATGCCACTAATCAATGCAGAACCACCACAAATCCCTCAAGCCGAAACTCTGCAACAAACAGAATCTCCTCAGGCAACTAACACTGGTGACTTGGCTCTTGTGTGTGCAGGCTCATCACAAACAACAACAAAAACTGTTCCACAACCAGGTAATCAATCTCAACGAACACATCCCATGAAAACTAGGTCTCAGAATAATATTTTCAAGCCAAAAATACTATATACTGCCACTAAACATCTTCTTCCAGAAACAGTTGAGCCAACTAGTGCCACTACTGCCATTAAAGATCCCCAGTGGAAGCAAGCAATGCTTGAAGAATTAGAGGCCTTGAATAGAAATGGAACATGGTTTTTAGTACCAGCTCTAACAAACCGCACCATTGTTGGGTGCAAGTGGGTTTTCAGAATTAAAAGAAATGCAGATGGTTCTATAGCTCGCTACAAAGCTAGACTTGTAGCCAAAGGGTTTACACAACGACCAGGGGTTGATTTTACAGAAACATTTAGCCCTGTGGTAAAACCTGTTACCATCAGATTAGTACTCTGCCTTGCTGTCACTAATGGTTGGCCTCTGCAGCAACTTGATGTGAATAATGCCTTCTTGCAAGGTGATCTTCAAGATGAGATTTACATGAAGCAACCTCCTGTTCTATATGACAAGAAACATCCAACCTTGGTTTGCAAGTTGAAGAAGGCAATCTATGGCCTGAAACAAGCACCACGTGCCTGGTATTGTGCTCTGAGCAATTTTCTAATTTCTTCTGGCTTCAAGAATTCTGTTGCAGATACATTACTCTTCATATATAAGTCTGGTGATATACTTGCATATATGCTTGTATATGTTGATGATCTAATCTTGATAGGAAACAACAAAGAATTTCTTGCAACATTTACTCAGGTTCTGGCTTCAAAGTTTTCCATCAAAGATCTTGGCAGCCTACATTACTTTCTGGGAATAGAGGTAACCAATACTGCCTCAGGTCTTTTCCTTTCTCAATCAAAATATATTGCTGATTTGTTGGAAAAGGCAAACATGACTGGAGCAAAGGAATGTAGCACTCCGCTGTCAACTTCGAATGTATTAACATTTAATGATGGCACTGCAAGTGTTGATGACACTGAATTCCGAAAGATCATTGGTTCTCTTCAGTATCTGACACTTACCAGGCCAGACATTTGCTATGCAGTGAACAAGCTCTCACGGTTCATGCATAAGCCCACAACACTGCATCTTCAAGCTCTTAAACGTGTCCTAAGATATCTTAAAGGAACTATGTTACATGGTTTTCACATCAGAAGAGCAACCAAACCTACACTTACTGCCTACACTGACTCAGATTGGGCAGGAAATCCGGATGACTGGAAATCAACATCTGCATACATTCTTTATCTTGGCAACAGTCCAATTTCATGGTGTTCCAAAAAGCAGAAAACAATGGCAAGGTCTTCTACCGAGGCTGAGTATAGAGCCATTGCCTCTAGTGTCTCTAAGCTTACTTGGATTGAATCACTTCTTCATGAACTACATGTCACTTTACCTGAAGCTCCACTTGTTCTTTGTGATAATCTAAGTGCCACTTATACCTGTGCTAATCCTGTTTTTCACACCAGAATGAAGCACTTGGCACTAGACTATTTTTTTGTTCGAGAAAAAGTGAAGGAAGGTCAACTTCGAGTGCAACACATCTTCACAGTCGACCAGCTTGCAGATGCTCTCACTAAGGCGTTGTCCAAAGATAGATTCCTCACACTAATGTGCAAGATTGGTGTCACTAATGGCTCCACCATCATCTTGCGGGGGAGTAATGGAGGAAATAGGATTTCAAATCCAACAGAAGATTCAAATTCAACAGATAGATAGGATAAATCTCTACTTTGAATATTTTCCCTTATACTTAGCTGTATATTTTCAAATGTAACTGATCCTTATCTTTAAAAAAAGCCTTGTACTATAAATACTACAATTCAATACAAAGAATACAGAACACTTTTTACCCAAATTACTTCTGTTCTCTCAAATCTTTACTTTTTACCCTCTGAGCTCTCTCGAAGGGTACATTTCGGCCCTAATTCTAATTTGAGACAAAATATCACATGAACTCCTATATTTAAAGACAATTTGCTGTTAGCCGTAGTTAGTCAGTTGATCACACGCATGGAATTAAATATTCGTCGATACCTCGATATATCCATTGATATATCCGATATCCGTACCCCTCGATATAAATATCCAAAAAAATTTCAATGTCACGGAATATCTATCGATATATCCATGTATCCGTCGATATTTATCATTTTATTCAAATATCCGTAATATCCGTAAATATTCAGGTTAAATTAAACATATTTTTTTTTCATATTCACATTTAATATTAAAAATATAAGCGACATTTTGATGAAATTTTTCATGTTTTCGTAAATATTAGTTATCAAAGTCTTTTTCCAATGAATTGTGGTAATATTTATAATTGGTTACTTTAAGTCATTCGACTTTTCTTTTCTCATTAAATTAAGTTTTCAGCTTTTAAGCCTATACAATTAACGATGACCTTTAATTGAACAAATTTTGTACCCAATTGAAAGCTATTGGAAAAAAGTACCCAATTGCTCATTGTACTCAGAGTTAATGTGCAATTTGGTCCTTCAAGTCAGAAGTTCAGTAATTTAGTCTCTATATTGAAGGATTGGAAACAATTGAGTCCCTCATGTTAGTTACCGTCCATTACACCGTCAAATTTGCTGATGTGGCAGTGACACCATTAACATTCTGACGGTGTTGCTGACATGGCATAGTCCATGTCAGATTTTTTATTTAAGAAATATTCATTAAAATTTAATTTTTTGAAAAAAAAATATTTTTCTTTGAAAAAAACCTTACAAAAAAAAAGAAATATAGTTTTCCTCCCAAAAAACAGGAAAAAGGGAACAAAAGAGAAAAAGAAAAAAAATCAAATTTTGTTATTTGTTTTCTATTATGAAAATATGACATGGCATGCCACATCAGCTTAGTCCATCTGAAAGTTGACACCATCTGTGCCACGTCAGCGAATTTCATGGTCCGATGGATAGCAATTAACGCGAGAACTTAATTGCTCGGGATGCTTCAGTATAAAGACTAAATTGCTTAAAATATGACTTGAGAAACCAAATTGCACAAAGACTTTGAGTTCTCGTATGCTATTTGTCCTTTAACATTTATTCATATATAAATATATATAGTTAAATGTCGGCTTATTGAAAGATAATGTGTATATATATACACACACAAACAATTATACATTGGTTGGTCCCCATAAAAAAGTTTCAATTTCGCCCTTGCTCGTGTCCCCATTAGAATTAATGTACTTAAATCATACTCAATTTTGCATGTAATAAGTGATTTCTTTAGTGACCCTCATTCTCATAAGAAGAAAGAAAGGTATGAATGAAATATTATATTTGATGTATACATATTATAAATACTTTTCATTGTCAAATATATTTAAAAAATTAAAAACAATGTCTAGATATACTTCATTTCTCATATTATGACTCTAAAATATGTGGAAATATGTAAATAAACATTGGCTGAAATTTCAAGCCAAAATTCAACGTTTACTATAAATAAATATCCATCGTTTTAGTGTATTTTTGACCACTTAATTTTGAAATTTGTCGATACCTCCATATATCCGTCGATATATCCGTTCGATATCTGTATTAAACTCCTTGGTCAAACGTGACTAAAGCCATGATTTTAGTTTGCGTGCCAAACGGACCCTTCTATGATCAACATATAAGTGAAACCCACATGTATATAATAAAAAATTAATGATGTTAATTGAAAAAATGAAACAAATTTTGTTTTGGATTTTCTTTTCTCTCTCCTACTACAAAATTCTGGTTTTCATGTCTTTTCTCATTACTGTTTTGAGTGGGTACCGTTTCCTGGGTTTATGGATTATGGATTATGAAAGACGCGGAAAGAAATTTAGTCTTTTAAAAGTATATATAAGCCATTTTCAAGATTTGGATTTGGTAATTCTTAGAGCCGTTCGGTTCGCAGTCATCCGAAAAAAATTACCAAGTCGTGGGTATTTGAAATTATACCGACATAATTTGGTTTTGAGGCAGTAATATCATGGGATTGGAAAATTGCCTGATATCGCAACGCTTTTAGATAGTTGGATGTATACCCAAGGGGGAGAGATGGATACCTAATTTCTTCGTTCTTCTTTGAAGGAGAAATTGATTAAAGACTTGCATGTTGGCGATTTAGCTGGACACATCTTAGTAGGGACAATACTATAGTTGCTTTAGAGGACAGGTTTTATCGGCCTCAACATAAACGTGATGTGGGGAGATTTGTGAAGTCTTGCTATTGTAAAGTTCAATAATTAAGATGTAAAAGGTTTTGAGTTAGTTTCCTCATTACCTTGGTATACACAGCTTGACAGTATAGTTTGTTACAAAAAGATGGGTGGATAGAGATAAGTACGGTAAATTTAAATACAAATTATTGGCTAAGTAGTTAGCTCATTTAGTTGGTTTGATTTTCAATGGAATTGAATTCTCCCTCCAACAGCTATGTATGCTAAACTACCAAAGTTCAAGCTTAAACAAACTAGTCTTTACATATGTTTACCAGTGCCTAAATGAATTTGGGAGGACTTGTCCATGGATTTCGTATTGGATATACCACAAACTCAACGAAATATGGATATATGTTTTTATTGTGGTGGACAGGTTTTGAAACATGAGGCATTTCATTCCATGTAGGAAGACAAGTGATGCTTAAGGAGTTGTAAGATTATCTTCATGGAAATTGCCAGATTGCATGGAGTACCGAAGTCTATCACCTCTGACTGTGATACCAAGTTTCTAAGTCATTTTTGGTTGACCTTATGGAAGTGTTTTGATCCTTCTTTGAAGTTTAGTAGTATTGTTCATCCTCAAATTAATGGTCAGACCAAAGCACTCAATAGAACTTTGGGAAATCTTATTAGAAGCATTTGTGACGATAAATCGAAACAATAGAATTTTGCTTTGGCTCATGTGAACTTTGCTTACAATAATATTGTACATAGTGCTACAAGCAAATTACCTTTTTCTATGGTCTATGTGCAAAGTCCGAATCATGTTGAGGACTTGGTGAAGCTTGATAGAGTTCTTGGTGTTAGTATTGTTATTGAGTATTAGTCGAGCAATTAAGTTCAACGGGTTCAAGCTAAGGTGAATCAAATGTTAGAGAAAACCAATGCTAAGTATAAGGTTGCTGCTGACAAAAACCGAAGAAAGTTAGTGTTCAAGGAAATGGATGAAATCATGATATTCTTGAGGACAAAGAGATTCCCTACTAAGACTTACAAGTCGCAACCAAAGAAATATGGTATAAGGTACTGAAGAAAATTAATGACAATGCCTATACCATTGGATTCCTAGAGACTTAGGGAACTTCTAGCACCTTCAATGTTGCTGACTTGTGCGATTTTCATTCTTCAGATAAGCCTTTATATCCAAAGATTAACTAAAGGTTGAGTTCTCTTCAAGTGGTGGCTGGCGTAAATTGTCTATCCTAGCAATTTATAGAGAAGAGGGAGCCGACCAAGTTGAAGGGAGGAGCCAAGGAGAAATAGGACAAGCCTACAATTAGCTAAAAAATAATGTTAATTCAATTTTATTATATTGTTATTTTCTTTTAATTATCGTTCCCTTTTATTGTTAGGATAACCTAGTTTAATTAGGTTGGATGTCTTTCTTCCTTAAAGAGTCATATTCCTAGTAGATTGGACTTAGGGTTTAGTTTACCTATATAAAGTCCTTTTTATTTTAGTTGTGTACATCTTCGATTTTACTTTTCTTAATTTAAATAAACCTTTGAGGAATATAGCCGCTCCTCTCTCCCCTTCTCCCTCTCTAGTTCTCGCCTTCTCCCTCTCTAGTTCTCGTTGGTGTTTCGACAACTCCTCCTCCTCCTTGGTTGTCACGTCAAGGGGGAGGAGGAGGATTTGGTTTTTGTTTTCAATAAGGGATTCAGATCTACAGATCTGGTCAGTTTTATTTGAGTTTGTTTTGAGTCGGTTTGAGTCAGTTTTTTTTAGTCAGTTTCGAGTCAGTTTGTTTTTTTAGTCAGTTTCGAGTCTAGTCTCAGTTCTTTTTGAATCTGAGTTATTCAGTCTGAATTTTATGATAGTTTTAAGCATGATCAACCTTTTATTTATTCAGATCTGTGGTAAAATCGTTGTAATTCTTTTCTTTTGGGTGCCAAGGAAGAGATCTGTTCATCGAATCAATCACTTGATCATCGTTGATCAAATCATTTTGTTTGGAAGAACAAGCGACAACGAGGGAGTGATGGGCGTGATAGTGAGACATCAACATGATTCACAACAGGTGTTTTGGATTTTCAAGGAAGATCCAGTTTTTCTTGTGCAAAAAGTAATCGATTACGTAGTTTTACTGAGATTTGATATAATGAGGGATGATATTCCTAAAATTATTGTAAAATCAGTTACATGAATGAAAGTTGTCTATTTTTCAAAAAAAAAAAAAAACCTTTGAGGAATATATTTCCAAAATTGGGATTGATTCTTAAATCTAAGATTTCTTGATTTGTTCAAGGATCTTGCTTATCGAGCATATTACTACGTCAGATTGAGCCACTGGCAAAGATGTTGAAAGCCCTTATAATGTTGTTGATGAAATTGAGAAGGAAGAAAAGACTCCTGATATTGCTAACAAAGATGAACGTGACAACTATGAAGCTAAGGATGATGTCAATGACATGGAGGGTGAAGTAGTGGAGACTGCAACCCAAACACTAAGGGATCAACCAACTCAGATTATTGCACAAACCACCAACACTGCCAACTCAGGTCAACCATCATCTTCAAATAGGGAAAAGAAGAGAAGATCATTTGGGATCAAAGTAGGAGGTGATGAACATTTTAGGAGTTTTGTCACTTCCATTGAAGCAATGGTAGATTCAAGTGGAGATTATATAGCCAGACTTGCCAACTGCTGAGAGTTCTTGGCTGATGAAGTTGATGCAAGGGAGAAGGTCTTCTCGGAAATCGTGAAGATTGAAGACCTCTCTAAAGCCGAGAGAATCAAGGCTGGACAAAGGATATCCTCTGAGAGTATAGCAAGGTGTCCTACTTCTTCAACTTACCAGATGACTATAAGAAAACATATGTGAAGTGGGTGCTGAATGGATGTCCTCATATATGAGATTAAAACTCATATGGTACACTGATTAATATGTTTATAATTATGTTTTCGATGTTATTTTAGTTAGGAGAAAAAAAAAACTAATTTGATGGATAGGTTGAATATTTTATGCTTGGTTAGCCATTTATGAACCAGTTAACTTGTTTCATTGTTGTCTTAATATTTTTTAGTGCTTTTTGTATAAATGGCTAAGCAAGGTAAATAATTGGCATGTTTATGTTTATACTTCTTTTGCTAGCCATATATTTTCAATTTAGAGTATTAATTTTTCTTCAATAAATTTCTTTGATGTAAAGAAAAAATGGACACGATATTTTTTTTTATGTTGTACATGTTCTATTGGAACAAGAGGAATGATAGAAAACTTAGTGGAAAATTAGGTAATTTACAGTGTGTTTGGATAAATTTTTTGAAGATTTAGTAAAGGACAGAAAAGGATGAAAAAGGAGGGTTTTTTAAAGTAGAGGAAAGGAATGACCAATCTTTGTTCGGATAGTTTAAAATACAAAAGGGAACGGACGAGAGAGATCATCTAGCATTTTATAAATAAAAGTTTTGTTGGTACTCCAAAAAAAGGGGACTTATAAGGATCATGAAGGACCAAAATTGGTCCTCCAAAACCCATGAACCAAATCTAATTTCCAATCCATACATGGACCATTAACCAATAAAACTTCCCATCCCCTCTAAATACCTCAATCAAAACACACTGTTAGAATTTTTTTACTTACTAGTCCCAGGACCCACGCTCCGTGCCAGGGTTGTGAAAGGAGGGAATAATTAGTTATGAACATATAGGTATTAGCTGTAATGATACTTGATTTTGCATAGCTTGTAGCTGTTGTATTTGCTATGGACATCGAAAGTATAAAAAAGATATATGCAAAATATTTAGTTGGTGTTTTTTTAAACTTAAGTTTATGCTATAAATAGTGATCGTGAATCAAAATTAGATAAATCGTCAAGTAAGACCACAAAATTTCTGAAACATTTTTAAGAATTGAAACCTCAAAATTTGCTTTGAGTCCTTCATGAAAGTTGCAAGTCATTAAATTATCTTTCAATAAACATTTGAATCACATTGATCGGATAAATAGAACAAAAATTAAAAGAATTAAAGCCGAAGCATTAAAACGTCCAACCTAGAATTTGTAAAGGATTAAATAGCATAAAGCATAAAAGTATGGGGGTCATTTGATAAATAGTCCAGGGAAAAAAATTTGTTTATGGAGACCAAACATAAAAATTCCCTCTTGAACTCTCCATGAAACTCATTAATCAAATTCAGCTTTCAGGCCCTTGACGAAAGTCGTAGATCATGTAATAACCTTTTAACCGACACTTGAATAATTTCAATCGGACATGTGAATCGAAAATATTTATACAATATTATATAGACCGGCAATCGAGACAACAAAATTTCAGAAGCATTTTTCAGAATCAAAACATTAAAATTGGCTTTTGAGTCCTTAACGAAAATTGTAGATCATGAAATTATCTTTAAATAGACACATGAATTATCTTGATCGGACAAATAGAAAAAAAAAAAGAATTAAAGCCGAAACATTCAATTGTCCAACCCGTAAAGGATTAAATAACATAAAGTATAAAAGTATGAGAATCATTTGATAAATAATTTAACAAAAAAAGATTTGTTTATTGGGAGTGGGACCCACCAAATAGTAACTTTATCCTAAAGTTCCCAAAACACCCTCAATAATTAACAATAATAACGAAAATACCAAACATGAAAGTACCGAAATACCCCTAATAATTTGTTCTTGGATGAATATGAAATAGCTGGATAAAGAGTAATTCTATTTTCAACTTAAAATATGTTAATATATGAGTCCATGGGTAACTTTGTAATTTAGGCAAATACTGAACGTTAGTTGGGTTTGAGTGCCCCTCAAACAAACCTGAGAGAGATAAAAAAACAAAGGGGCATTTTATTTTTGAACCAAACGGGGAAACAATATATGAACCCCACATTACAGGCAATAAATACTATGAAGCAGGATACTTGCCAATTCTGAATTTGTTGTGTATTGTTTGGTTCCGCAAACCAAACGGCCCCTAAGGATTTCGAGTAGAGTAATTTTTCTTATCTTTCATTGTTATTTTTAGAGATTCAAGGAGGGGAGATGGTTTAGGAGGATGGTTGAAGGCTTAGGAAACTGATTTAGGGAGAAGAGGGAGGTGAACCAAAAGGAGTTTGACCTAAGGTTTCTTTAGATCTACATATAGGATTTTTTTTTACTGAGAAATTTAAGGCCATATACTGTTTCAGAGGACAAGCAGAAAACTTCGATGGGATTGAGTCAAGGAACGGTGGTCGTCGGTGGTGATTCTGGTGAATGACGGCGACGGAACAGTGGTTCAATATGGGTAGGGTTGCTAGTGTGGTGTCCGACAGTGGAGCACAGTGGTGCTGCGTTTGTGCTCTTGGGTGTTCATCATGTTCATTGGCGTTCTTGAGTTTTCTGGAGGTAGGTTGATGGTTTTGATTGTCTTCAATTGTGGGAGTTTAGGGGCATTTCCTCTCGACTTATAGAGTTTAGAAGGAAAAATGTCATTTGTTAGGGAGTTTAGGGAAAAAAATTAAGCCTTATTTTTTTAAGACAAGAATTTAATTGAAAATTCAAGAGCGGTATTAGGGTGTTTGGCGAAGGGGGCAGGGGGAGGGGGAGAGATAGGACTATATATTTTAGATTTTATATCATGGTTATTTTTAATTAAGATGTGATATATATATATATATAGTTTTACTAGTCTATTTTGTATTTCCTTCCTAATAATTATTTCCTCTCGTTGTACTTTATTCATGAAATTTTACTTTCCATGAAATAAGGAAAGTGTACCTAGATGTCTCTCATTTGTTTCCTTTTGGCCGAGGAGGAGAGTTCTTTGTAACCAAAATGTATAAGAGAATGCTGGTAAGCAAATTGGTGGTGCGGCTCAAAGGCCACCAACACGGAGCCGGAGCTGTAAATGGATAGTTAGATTGTAACTCATGGCTATTGGAATCTACAAGAAAAACATGAAAAGGACAAAAAAGACATAGAAGCTAAAAAGGAAACTAACGTGAGAAAATCTGAAGGTAAAGACAAGATTTCATTGATTCCTCGAGACACTTTTTAAATAAGTACTCATATTTATGGCTAAATGTGTAATTCAGGATTTAACGTTTGTCGTAAATTATAATTCGGGATCTGCTGTTAGATTTTGTGTCAATTCAGGATCAAACGTTATCGGGTTGTGTCAAATTAGGATAAATTGCAAAGAGCTGGGGTACGTGTATAACACGTGCTGACATGGATGACACGTGTACGTCTGCATGGAATTTTCATAATTTAATTTAATTTAATTAAATAATGTAAAAATATAGAAAAATAATTTTTTCCCTAAAATCATCTCTCCATACAATCCTCTTTGACCACTGTACTAAAAACACCAATTTTCAAAAATTCATTCTAAAATAAGATCAAAACTCTCTTTCTCATGAATTCATCAAGAACACCAAGAACATTCAACATTGCAAGAGCATGAAAAATTGCCAAAAATTGAACACAAAATTTTAACCAACACTCTCTAGCTTCTTCGAAGTTACCTCTCTAAGATTAAAAAATTAATTATTAATTAATATATCAGATTTGTTGCCAAAAATAAATTAATATACTAGATTTTTTTTCTCTTCTTCCTTTCCCATTTTTTGCGTAAACTCCTGCGGAAAGAACAAACAACGAACGATGAATTCCACACCACCGACGGCCAGTTTCTGCCACCGGAATCCTCCAATAAAAACCAAAATCTCAATTTCACATCTCTTTAACCTATTGATAACTGATAGAGCCAAAATTAACTCTATTTTTATGATTATTTTCCTATGTTTTTTGGTACTTTTATGTGTGATTTAACCCTATTTTATAAGTATTTGTGTTTTTAGGTCTTGAAGAGAAGAAAAGTGAAAAATTGTTGTTTTTCACTATTTTTGGAGCTAATTTGATGACTTTTTGCACAAATATGGGCTTAGCAATTTTGAGTGAAGATTTGGATATTCGAAATTCGTGATTGAAGATTTATTGAAGATAATTTCAAGTCATGAAGATCAAGGAAGAATTATTTCAATGAGCAAGAATTAAGGATCAAGTTTATAAAATTGCGAAGGATTGAAGACATGCTATGGAGAAGCCTTGAAGCCATGGACTTTTTGAGTATTTTATTTGGGATAATAATACTCAGCCCAAATAAGCCCAAAATTGGAGTCAAAACCCCAATTTGCGTGGTCCAACCCTGAGAAAATATTCAATTCCCACACTACTAGTCCTAGTTGGTATTAGGATTCTGCGCAGTTTCGGTAAAAAGACCATAACTTTTGATCCAGACCTCCAAAAATGCCTATGAATATGCGTTGGAAAGAGGACTCCGAGATATACAACTTTGCTTAGAAACCCGAAACCCAATTCTGCCATCTTCAAGTCCGAAATTGATGTCGAAGTTGCTGCATAGTTCCAGAATTTTCTAGAATCCGAATTTCACTCTAATTTCAGTTCTAGGAAGACTTTTAAGGCAACTTGGAGACCAAATCATGAAGCTAAACCGTCCTACACCTTTCCTATGTCTATATGGAGTCTAATTAATCCACTATAAATACCCACCTTATGTAGAACCCTACATACAACATCTAGATACAATTTTCTCTTCATCTATTTTTGTTCTAGTTTTTAGTTTTTCTCTTGTTTTAAGAGGGAGTGTCAACACCTCTCTTTGCTAAGAGAGGTGCGATATCCCTAGGGTTTGCAATGGGAGATTTCGGCCCTTCAAGTCTGTAAGTTTTCTTATGCCTCTCCAAATCCATGAGTAGCTAAATTCTTAAAACTTCTTATCCTTTGGTGATTTTAATCAATTAATTATGGTGAGATTTGTATGCTTATAATTTGATATTTGTTCTTGGTTGATAGTTTATTAAATCTCTGCTTTACTTTATGATCTTGATGATTATTGATTTATGTGGCC
Organism: Corchorus capsularis; assembly: GCA_001974805.1. NCBI lineage: Eukaryota > Viridiplantae > Streptophyta > Magnoliopsida > Malvales > Malvaceae > Corchorus > Corchorus capsularis. The sequence continues at coordinate 53,175 of AWWV01007153.1, forward strand.
AGTATTGATGTAATTGGATAGATCTATAGTTAAATCAAACTTAGGATGACCAATCCAAGTTTGATTGTGTGGTAACAAATTGGAGCGGCCTAAGAAGCGTCCAATGGGATTAGTGAACCTTATAAATTCTTGTTTGAATTAATAAGTTTGGTTATATATACTTGATATGCATGTGTGAATAATTGTTTTGGCCTAGATCAAATTCTTATAAAGGACCCTCATATATATTTCTCTACTTTATACTACTTAGTCCTTACAAATTCTATTTTACTTGATTTAATGCTTCAATTTTTTTTCTTTGTTCTATTTGTCCAATTAAGGTAATTTATGATTCATTCAAAAGCTATTTTTTATGTTTCAATTTTAAAAAAGTCTTTCCACATTTTGTGGTTTCGATTGACGGTTTATTTAATATATCATATAATATTTTTATCTAAATGACCAATTAACAAAGATTCACAAAAATCCAATCATAAAATTTTTGACCCCGCATCAAAGCGCGGGTCTTATACCTAGTATATAAAAAAGAGGCCACATATATAGCACCTGTTAAGTTGTTAAAGCCCAAATCAAGGATTCGAAGAAGAGTCAAGTTTCCAATTGAGGAAGGAATCGGCCCAATCAGGTTGCTCCTTCCAATGCCTAGTATCTCTAAACTCTGAAGTTCACCAATTTCCAGCGGAATTTCACCTTCAAAACAAAATACATCTTTTATATACTATATAATATATATATATATATATATATATATATCAATACTTACTTACTTTATTTATACTTTATTTATACTAGGTAAAAATCCATGCGCTACACTGCGCCAATATGTTCTTGGTAAGCAATAACCCTTAATTAATTTTCAACATATTATTGGTGACTTATGGGTATGTCAAATGAGGTAGATGTCCAATTGCTTTAAGTAATGTGTTTTGACAAATCAACTATTATAAATAACAAAAAAAATTGAAGTTGAAAAAATGAAACAACCAATCAAATAGTAAAAGTTGTGACAATTTGTTAATAGACAATTAAGTCAACTTAATCGAACATAAGGATGATAAATTATATAAATATTAAAATACAATCCACCGGAATAACAATTTTTTTAGAAGCATTTTTTGTATTTGAGATATCAAATTTAGCTTTTGAGCGTGAAAGTTTTAGATCACGGAACAACCTTTTAACAGGTACTTGAATCACCTTAGTCGGGCATTTGGTGCAAAAATTATGTAATATTAAGCGAACAGCGCCCATTCCCAGTAACCGAAACAACTAATTTTTTGGAAGCATTTTTTATACTTGAAATATTAAATTTAGCTTTTGAGTCCTGTATGAAAGTTGTAGATCATATAACAACTTTTTAAGAGACAATTGAATCACCTTCTGAAGCACAAGTTATGTAATAAGTGGACCGTCCATTCCCGTTAACCGAAATAACTAATTTTTCGGAAGCATTTTTTTATACTTGAAACATTAAATTTAGTTTTCGAGTCCTTCATGAAAGTTTGTAGATCATGGAACAACCTTTCAATAGACACTTGAATCATCTTGATCGGATATCCGAAGCGAAAATTATATAATGTTAAATAGACCACTTAGCCAAACCATTTATAAATATGTTATATTATATTATATTATAATTTAAAATGTTAGGAAGTTAAAAATACCCTTAGAAGTTTGTGAGAATAACAAAAAAATCAAGATTGAAATGATGAAAAAACCTAATTGAATACTAAGCAAATTAATTAGCTAACATATTTAGGTCGGTTTTTTTTGTATTTTCACTTTCTAATCTTAATGTTTTTTATAATATATTTATCTTACCTATATATATTTATATATTATTATTATTATTATATTATATATTTATTATATAATACTAGCATTTGACTTTTCTCCTTATGACATTTGTCCAAAATTGATTGGTTGGGTAAATTGATCTTACAATTAATATTTTCATTCACCCAAAATAATAAATTAGGATAATATTGAATTAATGACTCTCCTTTTATCTAAGGTCTTCTCTCATCCCAAAATTAAAAATCTTTTTGCCTCTCACATTTTTCTTCTTAAAAATTAAATTTTTTGTGCGACTATTGAAATAAAAATAAAAACCTTACGTGGATGCGCAAGAATAATATCTAGTTTATTATTGAAGTTTCCCCAAATTGCTGTATACTCAGTATTTGGCTATATTCTCCTATTGACAATTGTTTGATTGGTTGGTAAATTTATTTTCACTCACCCAAAATAATACTAGAATAATACTGAATTAATGACTCTCCCTCTTTATTAAAGGCTTTCCTTCATCCCAAAATTAAAACCCTATATATTATCTCTCACATTTTTCTTCTTAAAATTAAAATTCTTTATCTGACTATTGAAATAAATAAATAAAAAAAAACCTGACGCGGATCTGCAAGAATAATATCTAGTAGTACAATAATTTCATTTTCATACATTAATCTACAATGATATCAATTTTTTTAATAGTAAATGACAGTAATTAGGTGTGTTTCAAAGCAAAATAATCCACGAATTTTCTAAAAATAAGAAAACCAAAATAATCCACCAATAACGATTTAAAATTATATGGTCATGCATGTCAATTAAGACTTGGTTTGACATTGAGTTTGGAGATGAAAAAATTATTTTTCACCTCAAACGCAATACAAAATAATTCATGGTTTGTGTCAAAAACTTATTTTGATCGCAAAAACCAAGTCAACATGAGAAGCTAATCTTTATGTACTTTTAGTCTTTTAGGTTTCAAAAGTGTTTTTGGACATTAATTAAATGACTAAAATCCCTTAAATATTTTCTCCCTCTTTATTTTGATTAATTAGTACCCTTCTTAGGCATTTTATCTTTATACGACATTTTTCTATAACAATATCAAACATTAATTACATATTTTTATCCTAATTTTAAAAATCACTTTTCAAAAATACTTTTTTCAAACGTACTTTTTCAAAGCACAACCTCAATTTCTTAGTACTAAGTCTAAGCTTCGCATTAAAACTGATTATATATAAATATATAGTGTATTGCAACTTGCACGAACTTACCATGGAGGCTGTTATCGCCCAGAAACAATACTCGAAGAGCAGTCAAATTATTTAATTCCCTTGGAACACTTCCTTCAAAATTGTTCACAGACAAGGACAGAACTTCTAACTCCTTGCACTTGAACAGAGCACTAGGAATTCTGCCAGAAAGTTGGTTCCAGCTCAAAGCCAACAATCGTAACTTATGAGCGTGATCAAACAATTCGGGTCGGAGATGTCCAATAAGTTTATTGGTACCGAAATCAATATGTTCCAAATTAGAAGAAACGTTCTTGGAAGGTAAGGAACCAGAGAGTTCGTTGTGGCTTAGAGCAATTTCTTTCAACGAAGAAATGTTGAAGATTGATGAAGGTATCGAATCTGAAAGCTGATTCCAATTTAAATATAATAACTTCAATCTTGAAAGGTTTTCGATTTCTGTAGGAATCTTTCCTTGCAGATTATTCCGACTCAAGATCAGGATCTCGAGCTTCGGCAAATAGCACAGCGACGAAGGGATTTCCCCACCGAAGCCGTTGTTGCTCAATTCTATGACTCTGAGCCGTCGCAAATCAGATAACTGATTTGGTAACGGCCCATGGAAGCTGTTATTGCGGGCGCTGAGCTGAGCAAGGAAAGAGAGATTTCCCAATTGAGGCGGTAAGGTACCTTGGAGACCCATATAAGAAAGATTGAGAGCTGTGGCGAGACCCGCAAGTGACACCAATCCAATTGCAAACAGAGGTTGCAGTTGACCAGTTGGTAGCTAGAACATTTTGAGGGTCACTGACATGAGCTTTGACATCAAGAAGAGCCAATCGGTCTGTGGTTATGTTGTGTGATTGTTTGGGCATGGAAACAGAGTTACTGAACAGCAGTATTGCCATGACGGCAAGAATGAACCGAATGTTTCCCATCATAATAAGGGTTCGTGGCAGTTTTAGGAAGTGGAAAAGAAACTTGAGAGGCAAATATGAAAAGCCAAACCAGATAATTTGTTCTCTTGTATCTCTTACAACATCTACTAGAATATAAACTATATACGGGGGTCATTTAATTTGGGTGATCAAAGTATAAATAAGTAGTCTTTCTTTTTACACTCTAGTGGTTGGCTGAACTAGTAGATGAACCATAAGATTTTGGATTCAAGTCTTGCATGTGAGTTTTGTCTCACTTTATATAGGCTTTATTCCCTTCTATGTATGTGTGACAGTTTATATGGGCTTTGTTCCTTTCTATATATGTGTGATTAGTTAGTTTGTTACCTTTATTCGGCTAATGGATGTAGTTTGTATTTGTGATTTCTTATTGGATATTTGAACACGTGGAATTATATATTATGATTGTAATGATACTTCGCATTACAGTATTTCTTCAAAAAAAGTCTTCTTTTTATTTTTTGAATAAAATAGTCTTCTTTTTAAAATGGAAATTAAATACTCTTTTCTTTTTGGGTGATTATATGATACACCGGTGGTGTAAATTTTGGACTCCACAAGCGGTTTGTGGAGTTGACACATGTCCCTTCTTTGAATTAATTAAGTTTTAAATATTTCAATCTAGTCCCTAAGGGACACATGTCACCCTTTAGGACCCGCTTGTGTAATTTTCTAAACTCCACCACTGGTGTATTGTATAATTTGCCTTTCTTTTTATCATCTACTTACTTTTGAAACCAACCAACTTTAATGAAACCATTACTATATATCACACAATGGATCCGTACAATACAATTTGTGGGTTGCATTCTTATTTGTGGTTTGAATTATCGTTATTATTATTTGATTATAATTTAGATATTTTACTTATACTTTAAAAAAAGTATATTTAAATTTTAAAAAATAGACGCATAGAGTAACAAATTAGTAAACCCATAAATTAATATCTAATTATTTTATCTTTGGTGTAAGTAATCAACCAAAGTGGCTGATATTTCAAAACTGGGAGGGATAACAATTGGAAAAATGAAAAATCAAAGTCTATTATCGTAATGTTTGGGATGAAAAGAAAACAACAATTTCTTTTTAGCTGGACAAGTCGGGCAGGACACGCAAGGCAAGGCAAGAGAGGTAGGAAGAAACCTAATCTTTGCATCTATTTAAAAAAATAGGAGGGATTTAATTATGTGCAATGTAAAACTATTATTTTACAACTTTTTTTTTGGATAATTAGCAATTTATTTATTCAAGCAAAAGCCAAGTGCTTTACACAGTACAAGCGTGCAAGATAGCAACAAAACAAGGAGTATGATGAACTACTCCTACAAAGCTAATCAGAAATAAAACCTAACAACTGATACCAGGAATTGCTAGATTCCAGTTAATACAAAGCTGTCTATTGAAAACATTGAGTTCCTTTCCAGCCAAATGTGGTAATAATAAGATGTCCAAGCAATCTTAAGTATCAAGGTGAGCAAAGATTTACCCTTAAAGCCAGATATTGCCCAGAGTAATTCATGGTCCCAGTCCTTTACCTCTCTAGAGAATCCGCAAGTAGTGAGAACCTGCTGCCATATTAGAGAAAGAACAAGAGAAGAATAAGTGATCACGACTCTCATCACAAGTGCCACACAACATATTTTACACCTTTTCTTAGCCTTAGATCTATTTAAATTAACAGATGATGAGATTAAATCAAGATGTAACAATTATCTCCCCCTCCTCCCAAATCTTACTCACGCGCTTTTTCTTTCTCTACCATGATTCTTATTGAAGCTTGCTTCTGCTTCTGATTATGCCAGAGGTAGCAGCCATATCGAGATCAGAATTAAGGTGAATCTAACTCAAAAAACTATATATGAAAAAAAAAAGACCCTTTGTACATGGTCAATCTCATTCTGTTTCAGTATGTTTGGATTGGGGTAGGGGGAGGGCAAGGAAAGGAAATGGAAGGAAAAGGACATCCTTTCCCTTGTTTGGATTACATTTTTTATTTTTAGAATGGAAAGGGAAGGATGCTAGAATCCATCCGTTTCCCTTCCAACACTCCATTATGCTTTCCTCCCAATTTTGGGGTTTTTGAGGGGAATGGAAACTCATTTTCTTTTATAATTTATTAAATATCTAAAATACCCCTGTGGATTTTAACAAATATCATAAAAATCAGTTATACCTAACTACCTAGTCTTCTACGTGCTTTCCAACATCCAAATCTCTCTCACGCACCGCCTCTTTCATCATCCCTGGTATGCTTTCTGTTTTTTTTTTTTTGTCTCATATGCTTGCAAAATCCATGATTATGAGTAGAGTTTTATTACTTTCTGTACTTTTTGATTTGTCTTTTATGTTTGATTGGTTATTAGAAGCCATTTAATGGATAAACTCGTTGATATGTCATCTTCATAGACTCAATTATGTTTCAAACTGACCAGGCTTATCTGCCATATTTTTGTCACGAGTTTCTTACTTAACCTACTGTTTATGATCAATTTTTTTATATATGGTATTTATATTTATTTATTTCTAAAGGGTCTGTTTTCATGTTGTTCTGGTGTGTTCACTTCAACAAACTGACATGGTTACATTTTTCATCTCCTTTATATTAATAGAAATATATTCTTGATTTTCTATGTTCAGTGCATAATACATTACAAGAGTCTGATAGCCATAGCCATGCTTTGCTGGGAAAGATAATTATATTGTTAATGAAGGTGAAACCAGATTATATAATATATAATAATTATAATATTGTTAACGAATTTCCCATACTTTCCAACCCCACTACAACACTCGGCACACTTTCTTTTATCACTCTAGCTCACCACTTTGCTCATAAGCTTACTACAAACTTTTTCACTTTCAATTGCTCACTCACTTTATCTTGCTCACACTTCTCAACTCACTACAACACAACACTCCACGGCTTGACACCTCTCGACTACCATTCAATTCTTATATATACACATTACTCAACTAGCCTATGCCTCCTATTTATAGTAGTTTAAGTCGGTTAACACATAGCTTTTTACACACCGACTTTAACCATGCCAACTAAGGAACTTGACTAGATTTTTCCACAGACATGAACCGACTCAATTCTTATAATGTTGTCTTCAATCTTATCCAAATTGTCCCAAAAAAAGTTTCGAAACTTACTCCAAATACTCCAAAACTTACTCAATTTATCTTGAATTAATGACAATAATTAAATTAAGGGATGCCTACGGCTAAATACTTCTGTTTCTTGATAAAATGTGTTCAAGTGTATATAAATCTACCTTACTGTGATTATTGGAAGCAGTGGGCCAAAGATTTCTTCTGCATTATTGCTGATAAACAAGAAGTGTTACAGTCCAAATTAATGTCCTAATTATCTTATCAGCTAATCAAACAAAAGCAACTGTTAACTATAATGTTGTATCTTGGCCATACTTAATAAGTAATTTTATATAACATACATGCTCTTTATAATGCAGCAATATATGATTGAACATAAAATATGTTAACTTATGCGGTAACTACTACAAGATATGATCATATATATAGATCTATTCTGTTTTGCTTTTCATACGTATTAATTAAGAAGTTATATTAATATTAATTTAATTTTTTGTTAGAGTAGATGGATAGACAACAAGATAATGCATTGGTCGAGTATTTGTGGCAAGAAAGACGTCGAAGGGCAGTTGTATATGTTGCTTGTTTAATGATTTATTGGTATGTACGTAAGAAACAAAGAAAAGGGGTTATAGACCATCGTATGAGTTTAGAAAGAGACAGGGTTAGAGATGAGATCATGAGTCATATTGTTGGAAGTGAGAAGTGTCGTAATATTATAAGGATGGGACCAAGAGCTTTTCTAGATTTTTGTTCAATATTAGAAACACATGGTGGCTTGAAACCAACTAAACGAGTTTCAATTGAAGAACAAGTTGCGAAAACTCTATACACGTTTGCACATCATGCAAAAAATAGAACAGTCCAATTTTGGTTTCGGCGATCAGGAGAAACAACTAGTCGTCATTTTCACCGTGTTTTAAATGCTATAAGTTAGAAGATAGATTTCTTAAACAACCAGATGGTTCACATATTCCTGTCGAGATACTTGGAAACACTAGATTTTTCCCATACTTTAAGGTAAGAAATCTTTAGTCATTTTTATTTATCTAAAAATTTTATTCATTTAAATAAGTACTAACATATAAAAATAATGCTAGAATTGTATTGGAGCTCTGGATGGAACGCATATTAGAGTTAAAGTATCAAATACGGAAGCTCCAAAATATTGTGGTAGAAAGGATTACCCAACACAAAACGTATTGGCAGCATGTTCATTTGATCTAAAATGGCTTAATGGGCAAAAAGGCCCCTGAACTTACACCGAACCGTCAAATAAACCCCTGAATTATTATTTCAGCCAAATAAGCCCCTGAACTCTTAAAAAAAGTCAAATAAGCCCTGTTGACAAGGTTAAATGCTCAAATAAGGACTAACCGTTTTAAGATTTTCTCAAATAGGGATCAAAATACGACAATTTCAACAAATTAGAAAACATAACTTAATATTTTTTTACAAATTGGATACAATATAAGTTAATACTAATGT
>AWWV01007154.1:0-17859 GCA_001974805.1 Corchorus capsularis
GCCATTGTGTACGCGGAAAAAAAAAAAGAGATTGGGATTGCAACTTTCAGGCTGCCATGGATTGATGGCCAACAAACAATCAAATCCCAGTTAAGTTAACAGTGGTGAATGCACACAATTGCAGATAGTCTATCATTCATCAACATCAAAGACCAGAGCTCAAGAAATAGAATTTTTTATGCTATATTGATTTAAACTCAGAAGTCGGAAATGACAAACCTTTGAGTGCGTTGCAGTGCTTCATACTTTGTCTTTAACTTGGTTACCTCTTGGTACCAACTCTGCATAGATAGCCAAAGACAACTTTATAAATAAATTAACAAAGTCCAAGCTCACTCATAGCTTCCAAAAGAAAAGCAATTGAAAATTTAGAATGAAGTACTGTTAAATATGTTGGAATTAGAACAAGGAGATACTACAAGGTATAAATTGATAATAGTATACCATTGTGCCTAGGAAATAATTGAGATTAATGTAACTGCAATCTGCAAATTCATCATATACATAGTTGTAGTAGTTATCAAGATGAGGCACATTTGGTAAAAGACGTTAAGAGAATTTATTAGGGTAATTGAATAATTATATTATAGATGCTAATGATATAATATTAAAGTACACCAACCCCATTTCCACATGAATAAAGTAATTACATTTTAATTCAAGGATATCAAAAATTAGAAAAAAAAATCAATTACTACTATATCTTATTCTATTCTTCATTTTCTAATCTTTGCAAATAGCCAAATATTTCTTCAGAAAGCACAATAGAGAAGTTACAAATAAAAGCTAGAAAAGAAGTCAATGCAAACTAGTAATCTTGGTGCTGGAAAATGATTTGTTATTTCATGATTTAAGAAAAGAAACAAACTTTCAAAGTTCCGAAGAAAAACAGATCTGAAAAAAGATTTTTAAAAAATTAAACTCAAGAGCAAAAATATTTAATTCCCCCCCTTCATTCAACACTGCTTGCATTAATCTTTTAACCTTCTTTTTGGCACTGGTTTTCTTGTTTTTGAATCGGAACAACTAACCCAGACAGATTATTGATTATTTCTCAAGCTATGATGGGTATAACATAATGAGTTTGTCTTTTTTCTAGTACACATAAACATAATGATGAAAGCTCAAAATCGACAAAGCGGAAAGCTGACCTGAGGTGAGAAGACATCAAACAGCGAAGGCTCAGCACCAGTGGCAGATCGTTGAGCGCTTTCAGGCTCAGATTTCGCAGAGGAGTCGCGAGAAGTTGTTGGATCGGGGCCAAGCCAAGGCGAAGCAGAGAGAAGAATAGGGCAAGGAAGGAGAAGGAAAGAAGAAGAAAAAGAAGGAAAAGAAAATAAGAGAGGATGAGTTGGCAGCAGGGTCGACGGATTCAAAGTTAGGGATTTGGGCATGCGTCGAACGGAGAAGAGAGACTTAGAAAAATTTAAGGAGAAAAGAAATTTTAGGGTTTTGCTGGTAAAAGAAAAGATTGAAAAAATTTAGGCCTATTCTGGTAGCGAAACGACAGCGTTTAGCTTTTTCTAATTGGCCACTAGCGGCGTTTTATTCCAAAAAACGCCGTCATTTGGTGGCGTTTAAATATAAAAATGCCGCTATTTTATTTTATTTTATTTTTTACGAGAAATGGAATACGGGAAAAAATTGAATAATTTGGGAGGAAAATTTCCCCCCATCTTTTTCAACTATACCGGCGTTTCATACTTGAAATGCCACCATTTTCGTGGCGTTTGTATGGGAAAACGCCGCTATATATTTTTATCCTGTTTTTATAAAAAAAAACGAATTTTGAGGGAAAAGTCATTTTTTAAGAAATTATTCGCGCGAAAAAATTTCTCCGCCCATTTTTCAACGTTACTGGCGTTTCTAGAGACAAACGCCGCAATATAGAGACGTGTTTTGAAGAAACGCCCCAAAGTTATTTTTTTGGGGAAAACTTAGCAGCGTTTGGGTTAAACGCCGCAAAATAAGCGCCACAATGTTAGCATTTTCAAGTAGTGCCTCAAGGTCTTACCATTACGGTGCTATTAACATCACTCGCACTTCGTCGACACTGTTAGCAGAGGCCGAGGATTTGGAAAGCTTCGTTATGGCATCAATGGCGTCTCCCATGTCGACCTTAACACAAGTCTTATAAATCAAATCAAATTAAAAAAATTCCAAAGTTCCTTGAAAATGTCGAAGAGGAGGAGAGGGAAGATATAAACACTTAATTTCTGTGGGGCCCACTTTATTATTTTAATTTCTTTTGGCCAGAATTATTTTAAATATTAAAAATGAAATAAAAATTAAAAAATCATATTTCAAAAAAAAAAATTCAAGTTTTTTTAAAAATTACACGTGGCATGTTGGGATTGGGCCATGTCATCCATCTCATAAGAGTAAAGTAACTTAACGGGCCACGTCAGCAAAACTGACGGTCCCATTTCACAGAGGGACTAAATTGACAGATTTCATAATGGAGGGACTAAAATGATCTTTTTTCAATAGTACATGGACTATTTAGGTACTTTGACCATAAAACGTTTGCTACCAGCTTGGACCAAATAAAAGGTTTGGTACTAAGTTGAGATTTTCTTAAAAAGTTTGCTACCAAATTGAGATTCCAGCCTTTCCAATCGTATTGGATGATGTACACCTATCACCTTATATATTAGACAGTCAGGATGATAGTTTAGATTGGCGAAGATTTTATTCTCCTAAATGCTAAATTAATAGTTTGGTGCTAAAAAATGCTAAATTAACAGTTTATTCCTCCCTTCAAATACACAAGAAGTCAAAAATTAGGATTATAAATTGTAATTGTAATGGTTTTGATATTTTAATTCAAAATTAGGATTATAAATTTCTATTTCAATGAAAATCGAAAGTAATCATGAATTATGAAAGTCTCATTTCTTCTCCACTAATCATTTTTGTGGGAGCCTTTTTATGTGATGGAAGGCCTGTGTCGGCTCTCTATTGGGTTCGAGCCCAGCCTAAATTTCCCTGAAGAGAAATAAGGTTATAAAATGGGATATGGACCGAGACTAGAGAGAAAACGTTGGCTGCTGCCCAACGAACACTTCCTGCCGCAGAAACCAGTTACAACAGTGGAGAAACTGAGGAAGATGAAAAAGATGAACAAGAAACCCAGAAACGTATTGCTTTGAAGTAAAACGAATCAAAGAGCTTCTTTATTAATTTCAGGACTGTGGGGAAACAGATTGGGTGTGAGATTTGGGAGAAAGAAGAAGGAAACATTGAGAGCAATGGAATCAAAACACAAAGTATTGACGATGGAGGAAAACACTGATTTGGGAGGATTGAGACTGATTTCTTCTTGTGTTGAGGATGATTTAGGGCTCTTGAGAGCTTCTTGGTGAAGATGATGATGATTCTTGATATGGAGATTGTGGTTCTTGATATATGTATTGTGATTCTTTGTATGGAGCTTGTGATGCCATTTTTGCCGTCAGTGACCCTTTTTATAGCTCCCTCCTTGACCGGTCTGAAGCTTTATCCGGTGACTTCTTTGGCTCTTACTTTTTGATTGATGCAGTAATTAGGCCTTAGGTCCAAGATGAAGAATCTTCCGGTTTGAGGAAGTTAACAAGGTCCTATTTCGGTCTTGAAATCAATCCCCTCTTCTTGTGTTCATATGTCGCTATCGTCGATGGCAACTCTTCATTTGGGTTTGCCGAGGTTCCTCCAAAGTCAAGATTGGCTTTGTTTCTTGATTCCACCTTCTGCACCCAACCGATTACCCCATTTGTGTTAAGGAACAACCTCCAAGCATGGTTGTTCCTTTCAAAGGAGATAAATGGAGGAGTTTCCTTCCTCTTTTGCCTTCCAAGCCACATCTCCCAATGGGTTTCCCGCTGTGGGCTTGGTCCACAGTAGCCCTTAGACCTGCAATGAAGATTAATTAGCACTTAATCGCTGCCATAAATGGTTAAATATGAAGGAATTTGAATTTAAGTGAAATCCTTCCCTTAGATGCTTTCCTCAGCATGAAGTCTGACATGCTGCAGCAGGGAATTGAGTTTTGTGTCTTTTGTCTTCATGCTTTTGGTTGTGTGATTAGGTGGCAAGGCCTCAAGCATTGGGCCTTTTGGACCGAAAAGTGGACTTTGAAGAGGCAAAACCCAACGTAATATATGTGTATAATATGATGTGGGCTTTTGCTTTGTGTATATAATGAAATAGTTAATAAGGCCCAATGTGTGTTAAGGACCTTTGTCATATAGAGAAGAAAATTGCCCTTGTGTTATATGTGTTTAGGGACTTTAGTATAGATACCTCTGTGTTATATGTGTTTGAGGACTTTGAGAGAGTTGCCCCTGTGTTATATGTGTTTGGGGACTTTGGGGAGAGAGAAATGCCTTTAGGAATATGAGAGATATAAATATGAGGGGATATATGACAAAATCTTGAGTATGCTTGGTGGGCTTTGGATCATCCCAATTTTGGCCCCTAACAATTTTTTATTAATTCATTAATCCACTTTAATTATTTGTATTAATCTACAACTTTAGAAAGAGATTTTTCAGCTATTAGTATCATCAAAACTAGACTTAGAAACAAGATGAAGAAAGAATTTTTAGCGGATGTTTTAGTGGTTTATATTGAAAAAGAAATTGCTAAGAAATTTGGTGTAAAGCAGGTTGTTGATAACTTTTATTTGTGATAAAAAATCTTCGAGCTTAACTTAATTAAATAAGTGAGTACGATGTAATATCATTTTTCTTTAATTTGCTTTATTATTTTATTAATTTTTATTTATATTGTTGGTTAGCGTTTAAAAAAATTGTTCTTCAGCTCCAAATTGTACCTGGCTCCGTCCCTAACATTCAATGAATGTTGTGGGCACCCAAACCTAACACATAAGAAAATCTTCAACACGCAAATGCTATTCCATCCATTGAAAACGATAAAGGAACCTCCGATGAAAATGTAGTATAATCAAGATTTCCATTAATTCCTTAATTTGCATTTACATTGTTCTAATGACATAACTGTCAATTTGTACATTAAAAAATTGACATATATTCTTTTTTTTCACCAAAATTGACATATATTCTTTAGGTAATACTTTCTCTGTTTCTATTTATATGTTATCATTTTGGTCAAATAACTTCAACTTTGACAATTTTTTTAAAAATAATATAAACCAAAATAAAATTTTAAAATAATGATGATAAACTTTGGAATACAAGCTTTTCAAAGTATACTTTTTCAAATTTTAGTTCTAAATATTTTTCTTTTAACTAATGGTCAAAGTTGAAGTTGCTTGACCAGAATGATGACATATAAATAGGAACCGAGGAAGTATATTTTAATTTTAAATACAAGAATGATGTATCGACTCCTTTAACCCACTTGTAGGAGAAATTATTAGGTAGGTGACATGGCAAAATTCTATTGATTGGTCCCATAGATGACGTGGTAGGTCCCACCTAATAATTTCTCCACTTCTAGTCTAGAGTTTAAAGTCTAAATACAAGGATTAATGATGTGTCAACTGTTTTTAACCTGTTTGTGGAGAAATTATTAGGTGGGACGGCCCCGGAACATCATCTATGGGACCAACCAATAATATAAAGACAACTCAACAACTTTCTAAAACCCTATCCCAATAAAATCTCAAATTTGGGGACTTACCCTTTATATAGGGTTTATTTTAAAAGGGGGCTAAATCTTGGACTAAAATCGTGCCTAGATTTAAGGAGTTCATTTGACATGGCGAAATTTTATTGGTTAGTCCCATGGATGACGTGGTGGATCCATCCCACCTAATAAATTCTCCTGTTCGTGGATATGAGTAAAAGACATAAGTTGACTCTTGGTCGTCTCACCCTGCATCTTCACTTTTTCCGGTTTCAAAATATTGCCTCGGAGTTAGTTTAAAAGCCAGAGAAGTCAAATAAAAAGCTTGATTGATAAAAATGGTGATTATTCTCTTCCACTTGCTCTTGGTATTGACTACTAGCGTTGAAGTAGTTGGTCTTGGTCAAGCCCCAGCAGATGGAGACGATTGCCAACCGAAAAGCTGTAAACACGACCAGCCGCCCGTCCGATACCCTTTCCGGCTAAGAGGCCGGCAACATGACCGCTGCGGCGCATATGGATTTGACCTGTCGTGCAACAACAAGAACCAGACGGTTTTTCATCTCCCCACTTCGGTCAAGTTGATGGTTAAACATATAGACTATGTAAAACAGAGGATCCAGGTGTTTGATGAAATGGGTTGTGTCCAGAAACAGCTTCCCAATCTCACTTTATCTGCTTCTCCTTTCTTGTTCATGTCGGATTATTACTATTATAGTGATCCAGAAAACTTTACCTTGTTCAAATGTTTGGTTGATGATCAATTCGTTGACTATAATTATTACCGTAGCATCGCTTGCTTAAGTGGGACAGGATTCTCTGTCCAATACGTGGACTCTGATCAAAATCCAAGCTCGAGTTTGTTAAACTGCAGCAAAATCATGGATGTCTTTGATGTTCCTGCAGGATTGATGTCTCAGATTAACAATTTTTACTTGACTTGGTCAAGACCGGTATGCGGTTTCTCATGTGAAGCTCATGGCCATGGATGTCGACCCAATTCAACTAACAACTTGGGCATCGAGTGTTATTACATCCATAGGGAAGACAAAGGTATATATGATTCTTTTCTCAAATACTTTTCCAATTCCGATGATGTTCTTAAATCTGAATTTAGTCATAAGTAGTGAAATTGCATGAAGCAAAATCTTAGGAGTTTGGTTAGAATCACCCCTAGATCACTAGTGATCAAAGATCACCAGTGATGCAAGATCACCGGTAATCAAAGATTACATGGGTTTAGGGTGGTAATCCAGATCACCCTTAGAAAGGTGATCAGGGGTAATCCGAATTACCACACCAAACCAAAAAGTGTAACCAAACGGGGTGATCTAAGATCACCTGCCAAGATCACCACATGTGATCAAAGATCACCCCCAACCAAACGTCATAAAAGCGTGACTATGCCTATGTGACTTGGTTTAATTGGGCTCTTAAATGGGTTTTCTAAAGTGATATATAGTATATAAAATAATTTCAAGAGGAAGTGATATTAGCAGTATTTTAGTTAATTGCCTTATTTATTTATTAGTATAATGATTGAATTCTCCTGATAAGTGATGGTTAGAGATTGGAATTTACTTTGGAGAGAGGTTTCGAGTTAGAATTTGTAATTATGCAATTATCTTAAGTAGGACACCAATTTGAACAAACTATGTTTTAGTAAGAATTCCTTGAATGAATATATATTGGCATTCTGGCCAAAAAAATATATTTTGGCATGGTAATTGAGTACTTAACTCTTAGTTTCAATGATTAAAATTCGATTCTTAACAGGCCCAAGTATCAAAAAAATATTTTACCATTGTACCATATTGTTTCACGGTATTACCACATTTAGCAATTACTTAAGCTCTTAAACACATTTTTTTGAAACCGAGTTTTTTAAATGCATGTTGTTCTTAAAAACATATATATACCAATTCTAATAATTTTGACGGTCTTTATTACAGGTTTGAGAAAGAGGCTGATGATTTCAGGTAAATAATACTTGTTCCTCATACATGAATTATGTATATATTACAGATCGAACAGGAAATGATTTGATGATTCATGAAGCATTATAATCTGTAACCTATATGCTGTAATTGCAGGTGTAATCATAGGTTCATTTCTTCTAGCATTGAGCGTCGCTGGTCTTTGTTGGCTGCACCACTTGCATAGAAAAGAAAAAGCGGGAGAACGCAGAATTGAAGAGTTTTTGGAGAATTACAAAGCCCTTAAGCCATCAAGATACTCATATGCTGACATTAGGAGGATAACAAATCAATTTAAGGAAAAACTGGGACAAGGTGGTTATGGTACTGTTTTCAAAGGAATACTTTCCAATGACGTTACCGTAGCTGTTAAGGTTCTCAACAATTTTAAGGGAAATGGTGAAGAATTCATCAATGAAGTTGGCTCTATGGGTAGAATTCACCATGTCAATGTTACTCGCTTGGTCGGTTTTTGTGCTGATGGTTATAATCGAGCCCTCGTTTATGAATACTTGCCAAATGAGTCATTAGAGAAATTCATATTTGCAGCAAATGGTGCTGAGAACCGGTTCCTTAGTTGGGACAAGCTTCAAGACATTGCTTTAGGCATTGCCAGAGGCATTGAATATTTGCACCAAGGTTGCGAGCAACGAATCCTCCATTTCGACATTAAACCTCATAATATTTTGCTAGATGAGAACTTCAATCCTAAGATCTCTGACTTTGGTTTGGCTAAGTTATGTTCAAAAGAGCAAAGTGCAGTTTCAATGACAGCGGCAAGAGGCACCATGGGTTACATTGCACCTGAAGTATTGTCTAGGAACTTTGGTAACGTTTCTTACAAATCTGATGTTTATAGCTTCGGAATGCTTTTGTTAGAAATGGTTGGAGGAAGAAAAAACATTGATGTAAATGTTGGGAATATAAGCCAAGTTTACTTTCCAGAGTGGGTTTATGATCGTTTAGACAAAGGAGAAGAATTGGGAATTAAAATTGAAGACGAAGGACATAGTAAGATAGCCAAGAAACTTACCATTGTGGGACTTTGGTGCATTCAATGGTATCCAGTTGATCGACCATCCATGAAAACTGTGGTTCAATGGTTGGAAGAAGAAGCAGAGAATCTCACGATGCCACCAAATCCTTTTGCCTCAAAGGATGAAATGAAACCTAAAATGCCCATTAATAGAGAGCTAGCAACTATTTCAGAATAACAATGTAAGTTATTTGAAGATTACAGCCTTGATTACAATTAAAATCATAATATATGTAAGCTTAGTAAATTTTTTTTTATCTTAAATCGAATTACATAGTTTATAATACACCTTTATTTTTTATTTATTTATTTATTTTTTTGAGAATACACCTTTAATTAGTTTTATAACTTTTGTAGTTTTGTTGATACACCGTTGGGTCAGTTAAAATGCTCAACAACATTGAACGGGCTTAATCGTTTGTTATTTTAACAGCATCCACTATTTCTATCTGTATTATTCAAGTTATAGGACATTAATTAATTAATTAGAAATTTTCAAAATTGTGGTTTGAACTTTGAAACTAGATTCTATAATTTTCCAACAACATTTTATTTTTTAATTATTTGGACATTGTCGGTCGTAATCAGCAATTAGGTCGGCCCAAGTATTTCGCCCGGCTATTGGACCCAAACACAAGCGACTAGAAATGAAACATTGAGCCAGGGAAAACCCTAGCCGTCTCCCTCTTTCTCCCTTCTCTAGTTTTTCTTGTTTTGTTCTCTTTTCGCTCCTCTTCCTTGGCTATTACTGTCAAGGGGAAGGAGGGGTTTGATTTTTTTTATTGCGTATCTTTTTTTTTCTTTAGTTTTAAAATAAAGTCCCACAGATCTGTTGATCTGTTTGGGTTATCAGTCAGATCTTTAGATCTTGGATGTTCGAGTTTATTCAGTTTGTCGAGTCAGTTTATTCAGTTTGTTTGATGTCTTTTGAGTTTACAATAGATTGGCGATTTCATCATCATATTGTGATGGGTTTTCTTTGTGGTTTTCGGATCAATCAGGGAGGTTTTCGGATTACTCACTTTTCTGTCGTTGGTGAAAGCTCACAGAAGCGAAAACGAAGAGGTGTCACACGTGCTAGAGACTCATGGGAAAGGTTCGAAACTCCAATTCAAAGGATTCAGATCACGATGACAAATCCAGATCAAGACCTTGATGATGAAATTCAATTTATTGTAATTTATGTTATGAACTATGTAATTTCATTTTCATGAATGAAAATTACACTTTCTTCAAAAAAAAAAAGAAATGAAACATTGAGCCTAAATCGGGGCAGGCTGGACAAATATTCAAGCCCAAACATGAGGTCCATTTAGAAGAAAGAAAAATAAAGTCCAATTTGGTAGATTATTTGCAAAGTAAATTTAGCAATAAAATGGCAGTTATTATAGGTTAATGGTCAGCCAATTTTCAAGGAAATTCTGTAGTGCAACCTTTTAGGAGTAGTTTATAGTGTTAGCAAATCTTGTTACTTTCAATCATTTCCAAAAGTGCTTTTTAATCCAATTTCACCAAGTTCCTGGTAAAAGTTTTCATTTTAGTGAAGTTATTGTATTCAAACACCATTAATTAGTTGTTAGAATTGGCACAGTTGTTTCCCATCCTAGCAAATACTCCTTCTGTCCCTTTTTATAAGTTCCCTTCTAGAAGTTTTTTTTTGTCCCAAAATATAAGTTCCCTTTCTAAACTCAATGTATGTTTAAAAGTTATTTCCAAAACTAGCCTTGAAAGTGGTAGGGTAGTTAAGAAAGTGAGAATGATGAGAGAGAATGAGTGGGAGAAAGAGAATATGGGTAAAAATATAAAAACAAGATAAAAGTACATAAAATTTTGAATCCTAACAAACTTTCTTAATCTTGATGATATAGTTAAAATGGACTTATATAATGGGACAGAGGGAGTAAGAAACATGGATGAGACTCCTTTTAATTTTTACATCAAAGACATACGTATAAAAGCGAAAGAAATATAAAATTGTCTATGAAGCTAAAAGAAAAATATTCTTACATATATAAATTAGTGTAATGGACCTTTTATTATGTCATTTAACACTCTCTCCTGACATTTCAGGAGAGAATTACGATTGCTTGGGAGGCGTTTGGAGGAGAACGATTTATAGGTTCATCTGTATGCACCAAAATGGAACTATTTTTATTTTCTTTACAAGTTTTTCTTCTTTTTTTTTTATTTGTAACAATAATTCCTGGGTGAAAGAATGCAATCCGACCTCGTCTTAAACAAAGTCTTGTAAGGCGCACAAACGTGACCCATATATACTTGTCGGATACCAACTTGAATCCAAAAGTTTAAACTTATGATTTATTGGTCTTTTAGGCCAACTATTAGTATGAAAAGATAACCAAAAATGCTTTGACTTATAAATGTTTATTGACAATAAAATTTATCTAAAACTAATGCAGAAGACAAAAAAAAAGGACATTTATCTACCAAACACAAAATTTCTAAGTCAAATGGAACATTTATCTGACGAAAAAAAAAAGAACATTGAAATTAATGTGTTGTTATTATTTATTGTATATTTACAAATTAAACTTATTCTAGTCGGGTCAACTAGGGTGGAGATAAATCTCTCCCAATAATGATTTTCTATTTTTTGACGACTACTTGAAATGTGTGGCAGTTGACAACGGCGATTAATGAGTCACTATGGCTATACCCTCCAGTGCCCGTCGTCTCTCGAGAACTACTTGAAAACATGAAAATTAGAGAGATTGATGTGCCTAAAGGAGATAGTATTTGGTCATTGGGTGATGACACTTCACCAAGATCCAAAAATTTGGGGACCTGATGCTGATGAGTTAAATCCTAAATACCCAACTAGATTAAAGGGTAATTCACACCAATTTACCTACGTCGAAACACAAATTTTAGAATTAGATTTTCTTTTTTCCTGTTCACTAGAGAAGAAATTCTCAACTGATTGCCCTTGAATGATTTAAGTGCTTGGAGGAGGGATTCGATGGGATCCCCAATAAAATTCAGTGTGAAAGTTTCAGGCGACCGAATTTTGGTGGAAGATGAGCGCTACTTCCCTTCGTTGGCTTAATTGGAGAAACACAGAGGAAATAAGAAGAAGACGACTAAGAAATGAGTTAGGGCCCGATAAAATTTTCCCAACTTTCTCTTGTTTTCCCCTGAATTTTGGAGGGGTAAATTTTTATTTAATGATTGTACCCCCAATTTTCCCTATTTATATTATCCCCCTAAATTCCCTACCAACCAAACATAAATAGAGAAAATGTAGGAAATTATTTTCTTTTCTATAGTATCTTTCCTATTTCCAAACTAAGCCTAATAGGAAGTACGAAAATTGATCTACTTAGGAAAATGGAGAGGCTCGACCTCGAGATTTGATCTCTTGGATAAATTTCAGTCTCTAACCGTTGAGCATATTTGATTTGGGCTCAAGGCCTACTAGCCAATGGAGGCCCAAGCCTCATACATGGTATATATATAGTCAAGGTATGACTCATAAACTCATAACATGACATAAGAGGAGAGAGCACAAGCTCATACTCTCCAACTCTCACCACACTCAAAGAGGACCCCTCACTGACTTGACCGTCGGAGGAGGTCCCTCCGGCATCCCCGGGGGACCCCTTCTAACAGGTTTTCTCTCTTGTAGGCTACTCGGAGCTCGACGTTGAAGCCTCGATATTATTTGGCCTCAACAATGGCGCCGACTGTGGGGACTGAGCAAAAAGTCTAGCTCTTCCCTGTTATTTTTTAGCTCCAAAAGAGTGACTGTTTAAGATTCCGGCCAACATCCGGCCGTATTTTCGGTGAACCACTACCACTGTTGGATTCCTCATAGTTGGATGAGCATGTGGCTGAAATCTCAGCCTCTTTCACCGTCGGAGTTGCCTTCAAAAGCTACTGGAAGATTTCTCTCTCCTCCTGCACTTTCGGGCTAGATCTACACAAATCTAAGCACCACCTTGCGACACCACCACCACCAGTGCTTGGGGGGCAACGAGACGAAGCAGTCAACGAAATTTCACGGCAAACTGACCACCGACGCGCTTCCACGGGCCCACACAAGTTGGCCACACGCCGGCCACCCTTCCCACGCGCTCCCCCACCCACTTGTCTTTCTTTCGAAATTTCAAGTCACATGGCGTTCGACACCTCTCTCATATTCTTGAAATTTGTCGTACGATACCTTTCCCATATTCTTGAAGTTTGAAATTAACAAAAAGCAAACCCATGTGACCGAGTCCCACCTCCATATTCTATTAAAAAAAAAAGAGGAAGATCAACCCCACACCTTTTCCTTATCTCCAAATTTGACGTGGGAATAAAAGCCAATTACCCACGTCGCACGCCTGGCTGATTTGGCCGCACGGCCAGCTAGCAGGTCGGTTCGGCCGTCTAGATACGAAAATTCAACCAATCAATTTGGCTTGTTTCTAATCGGTTTCTTGAGAACTTAGACCGGTTCTTAAGGTTTTCAGACGTGTTCTTTCCAATTTTGGGGTCAGATTTAGCCAGTTCCTTCTAAAAAAAGGTGTACCAATACTATTTCATATTTATACCATTATGATATATACAAAAAACAAAGTTATGCATGTGTCGCAACGTCCGGGTCCGGGGGTCCGAACCCTATCGCTGAACGACTAAAATTTTGAATTTATAGGCCGAGCCCTCCATCTAATCTCAGTGGTGAATCCGATGGTTCTCCTTTTTCCAATTTATGATTTTTCTTCTTTTAATTCTCCTTCTTTTGTCTGTTGTGGCAGATGGATGGAAAAAAAGGCGTATGAGTATGTTTGCCAAAGGTACCACTCTCCTCTCTCATGAGTTTATTTTATTATTCTATCTTCTCTTATTTTTGTCTTCTTTTGTGATTTTTATCCCTCTTACGTGTGGTATTTGCTGAGCTGGCAACGCTGAGGTGTCCAGGTTCTCTTCTCTCAGGTATATCCCTCTTTCTTTCCCTTTAACGGTTTCAAAATTGGGAATTCTTTGTTGCTGCACTGTGTTAACTCTGTTTCTTACAATTTTCCCTAAATTGATGATCATGCGCAATTGCTTATGTAGGCAAATTTTACTGTTTTTGATGATTAAATGGAAATGCCTTTCAACTGTGTCGATCCCAATTGCTCAATGATCCCTTTTTCTTACTTGTGTGTTGCTGCAACTTATAGTGTGGCTATGTGCTTGTTGTTAATTGCTAGGAAACTTGTTGGCTGCCTTGTCCTGTTCTGTTTTGATTCCCTGATTTTTGCATGTTAGGCACACTGTCTTGGTATGGTGAGTTCTCGTCCTTGTTTATTGGTGGGCTATGCTCTGCAATTGGATACTCTCTCTGCTGTTTCTGATGTGTTTCCCCTTTGTGTTCATGTTGTTATACTTACTGCACTGCCATTTTGGAACTAAGAATTGCCTCAACGTGTTGTCCTGTATTGCTGAATTGCCTTATAGCTTTGAGATTGAACCTAACTGTTGCCCCATATTCCGCCTTGGGCATGCTTGCAATGCTCCCTGTTTATTTACCCTTGAAACCCCTTCTGTTTTGCTTTGAAAAACCCCCTGTTTTTTTGAATTGTCCCCTCTGCTTATTGAATGAGACTAAATATTGACCAATGTATGCAGTAGGTCTATCTAATTCTAACTTAATGTGTAAATTCCATGCAGGGTATTTAGTACTATTGAAACTGAAAATGTTGTTTGATGGATGGAAATATGCATGTTGGGACGCTAGGATTATGCCTATGCACGTGAATGTAAATGCAGTTCTGTCTTTATGAGAAATGCACTGGACTTTGTGGGAATGAAACTGCTAAGGCTGCCATGGGGTCACAAAGCAAGGTGACAAGGGATCAAAACCCTCACTGCTTGTATATTGTATAGTCTAAAAGGAGAACCGCCTTGTAATTTGAACATGAAACAGAAAGGACTCAGAAAAAAAAAAAAAACTTCCTTTTTTTAGTTTTCCTAATTTTCAGATTTTTTTTTCTTATTATATAATGGCAATGCCATGTAAATGCAAAATGTAAATTTTACTTCTACTAATGCAATGTGAAATTAGTCTAATTAATATGAACCAAATTGTGTAAGATGACTTGATATTAACATAAATGGGATAATTGGCAATGCGAAAGTACTATTCAATAAAGCCAAGATGAAAATGCTTTTGGGGTCTTTTCAATTTTGAATGTAATATGTTAATGCAAGACCAAAAGATAAGCAAAGCAAATAAAGAAAAATAGGGGCTAATTTAGTAAAATGCTGAGTACTGAACTACCAAATGCCCAGAATGCCCCTGGTGTAACCCTAATGCAGATTAAGAAATAATTTAATATATACTAAAGGATACGGGCCAAAATGGGTGTCTACAGCATGCCTCACATAACTTTTATCATTTTTTGTGGTAGTATGGGTATAAGAATGGCCACGTAAAACATCATGTTATCTCGATTAGCGTTATGTGTAGAAAGCAAGAATGACCGAGCATCCATCCTTCGGTCGCACGACTTAGTGGGCATCCCCCACTCGTGCCATAAGAACGACTGAGCATCCTTCGGTCGCACGACCTAGTGGACATCTCCCATTCTTGCCATAAGAATGATTGAGCATCCCTTGGTCACATAACCCAGTGGGCATCCCCACTCATGCAATAAGAAAAACGAGTATCCCTTGGTCGCACAACCTAAAATGGGCACCCCCCAAAGGCATACAGCCTAGATAAAATCCCCAAAGGCATACAACCTATACAAAAAATTTCCAAAGGCATACAGCCTATACAAAAAATTCCAAAGGCATACAGCCTATACAAAAATCTCTAAAGGCATGCAGCCTAGATAAATTCCCAAAGGCATACAGCCTATGCAAAAATTTCCAAAGGCATACAGCCAAGATAGAGTCCAAATGGGACCATTGGTTCACAGTAGAACCAACAAAAGCGTCAAATACAATAATAGCATGCCATGGTCCCCCAATGAGTGGGAAAAAGACGCTAATAAAAGCCTTAGAAAAGTAAACGGCGTACGACAAAACCTAAAAAAGGCACCTCCTACCAAGGGTGTACGACCAGATCTTCTAAAAGATCATACAATCCCCACCAAGGGAAAGCTATACTAAGGCAACGATGGACTCACGTTCGAATTCCATAACGGAATCAACGATCGAGACCACAAAATACAAGCCTTGGACAAAGCAACAAGGCGTACGATAAAGTCTCAAAAAGACTACCCCGCTAACTGGGGCGTACGACCGGATCTTCTTAAGATCACAATACATCCATAAAGGAAAAAGCTACACCAAGGCACCGATGGACTACGTTCGAATTCCATAAGAGAATCAACGATCGAGACCACAAAATATAACTCGTGGGAACAAATCCTAACGCACAACCTCTAAAAAAGAGCAGATGCAAAAAAAAAAAAATACGAGTGCAATAAAGTCGCCCGACCTGTTTGAAAATTAATATGTCGCACGCGCAAGATCAATAAGTGAGCAAAATATGCCAACTCATAAAAAAAAAAGGTGGTAGTATGCGCTCTAAGCTCCCAAAGTGGTAGTACTCCCTCCAAGCTTACGAAGTGGTAGTACTCCCTCTAAAGTTCCCGAAGTGGTAGTACTCCCTCCAAAGTTCCCGAAGTGGTAGTACTCCCTCTAAAGCTCACGAAGTGGTAGTATGCCTTCCAAGCTCGTGAAGTGGTAGTATGCCCTCCAAGCTCACGAAGTGGTAGTGCACCCCCCAAGATAGCAAAACGGTAGCATGCACTCGGAGTCTGAAAAGTGTAGTACATCCCAAGTTCGAAAGGCGTAAAATGTTTTTACCCGAAGCTTGCAAAGCGTAGAACGCTCAGATATCAAAAGTGGGAGCACGCTCACCATCTTGGAAGAGCGCCGTACACCCACCATTTTTGATGAGAGCGCCGTACATCCACCATTTTGGACGAGAGCGCCGTACATCCACCATTTTGGACGAGATCGCCGTACATCCACCATTTTGGACGAGAGCGCCGTATATCCACAATCTTGGACGAGAACGCCGTACATCCACCATCTTGGAAGAGAGAGCCGTACATCCATCTTGGAACAGGGCGCCGTACGCCAAGCATCTTGGAAGAGGGCGCCGCATGCCCACCATAACAACAAAGCGCCTGTAGACACCATAATTTGGGCCTAATTCATTTTTAGGCATGAGAAAAGCCCAAACCCAAGTTCAGTCTTTTTCTTTAGTCATATGGGTGTATTATGTTGGGCCCATTTTGGACCCAAAGAAATTGAGGCCTGACAAATGGTGGTTTTTTTTTTATTTTTACTTGGGTTGTAAAATTTGGATTTGAGGAAAATGAAGAGCAGGTTTTGAATTTTAAATTTAAGTGGGATAATAAGATAAAGTAAGAGATTTTTTGGGATCAAGTAAATAAGGTTTGGTGGAGTTTAATTAGGTGGGAAGTGGAGTACTAAAATTTTGGGACTCATGTATCTATAAAAGGTAGCAGATTTATTAGGAAAAGGGGACGTTTTTGAACTGGAAAAAAACTCACTCTGATGGAAAGGATTTTTTTTCGTCAGACTCCCAAAATAATTTCTCTGAAAAAAGAGAGAGCAGGCAAAGAAAAAGTTTGAGTTTGAGTTTTTGGCTTTACTAATCACGTGGTCTTGATCAGAGATCAAAGGAAAAGGAAAGCTTTAGGAAGGAAGCACGCTACCCAAGGAGGTAATTTTAGTCCGTTAAAAGCTATCAACATCACCACTTGCTTCAGTTTGGTATAATGTCCTTTCATGGCTCTGTATTTTTCGCTTCTTTCGTTTAGGTTGTTTATTCATATATTTGAATGCAATGATCTATTCACCTGTTTCTTATTTTTGTCAATTGAATCCAATATGCTGTACTTATTCTGTTTTATTTTGGATTTATGTTAATTGTTATTTGGCTCATGTGTTTTGGTCCTTATTTGCTTAGTTTAAATGGAGAGTCAACATACTTTAGTCACTGTTAATTAGTATTCGTTTAGTGGAATGCTTGCCCATTGGTAATTTAGTCAATTTCGGATTCAAAGTTTTAATTTCATGCTAATTTCCTGGCTTGTACATGTTAATGTAGTTTTTGGCAGTAGACTTTTTAATTTAAATTATAGCACGTGGTACCATGTATTTACAATTTGTTTCCATGTATTTATGTATATACACGAACCTTAGGGAGAATTTAGTCAATTCAGTTTGGTATAATGTCCTTTCATGGCTCTGTATTTTTCGCTTCTTTCGTTTAGGTTGTTTATT
>AWWV01007155.1:0-24720 GCA_001974805.1 Corchorus capsularis
GAATTGGGTTTGTTTCTTACGTTGTAAAAGTTCAAAATTTACTGCCAATTTGTTCATGTTTTAAACATCTACACTTTTGTTGTTCTTGTTGGTAAGATGTTGCCCTCAGAAAATCTAAAAGAGTTATGAATAAAATTATGAATTGAATTGTTCTAGTTTTTGTTAACAGAGCATTGTTTTAGTAGTTTTGCTAACATGTCTGTCTATTCTCTGAAATGTAGGAATTGATTACTTATCTGTTGCTGCCTTTGATGATTTGATTCCATCTCATCTTGTTTCCCTAGAAGGTCGGGTAAGAAAAGTATCATCTAATGTGTTAATTATCTTTTGTGTCTGACAATTGTTTTCCATTAGAACATAAGCTCTTCTTTGTCTTGTATGAGCTGTTCATAAGTTAATATTGTTGTCTTGTGTACATATATTTGTGTGTGTTTACACTACTTGGTTCTATAATGTCTTCTAGGCCACATCCAATTTCTTGGCTTATAATTAATTAAAATTGATTCATGCTGATCAGCAGTTTGGCACCAATTTCAGATATTCGAAATTAGAAGAAAGTAGCCTTAAAAGAACTTTGATTGTACTCAATATTAAACTTAGTTAAATAGTATCTCATAGTTCTCTATATAGTATTGTGAAAGTAGTGAGTTGACTATATGTTCCTCCTTAATCCTTGGTTTGACTTTTTTTTTTCCTTATTGGGGACTCACTCAACCATACGTATTCTTGGATGAACCAAGTATTCTGGACATTGTTAGGCGTCTACTAATTAAATTGCTACCCAAAATTCTAATTGTTCATGTTGTACTTGGGTTGGTGGTATTGTTAGCTGTCACTCTACCACTTGAAATTGGCATCATCCTTAATTACCTCAATATTTATCCTGTTTTTATTACTTATTTTTGTTACTGCTAGCTACTTGAAAACCTGACAGTAATCAGTTACAAAATGCTATGCTAATCTAATCTAATCTATGCTATGTTAATGCTATGCTTATCCTTTTTTTGTCAATGATGGTTGCTCTTTATTCTAAATGTGCATGAATTATATATAGACCTACAAAATGCTATGCTAATCTAATCTAATCTAAATTGTTTGCATTAAAAACGGTTTTTTGACAGTTTTGTATTTATCACCTTCATTTTTCTGATCATACTTTCTGAAAGAATTTCATTCTGTGGTGTAATAATACCTGTGGTGGTCTTTTTTTTTTTTTACAGTTGCAATTTGCAGATCAAGATACGCACTATTGCTGTTATGGAGCAAAAGTACAATACAAGGTTCGTAAGAAATGGAAATTGTTTTGATTGAAGTTTGAATATTCCATATGTAGTTTCAATAACTAATTTGTTCCACTGTTGTGTTATTGTTCACTAATTTTTGTTTGGTTATTTTGTCTACTATGCAGCAAACCCAAAGGTTATATGAAGAGGAAGTTCCCGGAAGGTTCAAGTTCTATAATAAACTCGAAGAAAGCAATTTAGAAGCAATGTCGAGTAAAACCTACTGCCATCCGGGATTTAGCAATAAATGACCACCCCATTGAGGCTGCAAATGGAGAGGAAGTTCATGTGTCTTCTCTCCCCACTTCGACCCCAGAAGTGGATCATCCCACTTCGACCCCAGCATTGGATCCTCCTACTTCGACCCCTGCAGTGGATCCTCCCACTTCGACCCCAGCAGTGGATCCTCCTACTTCGACCCCAGCAGTGGATCCTCCCACTTCGATCCCAGCAGTGGATCCTCCCACCTCGCCTATGGTGGGTTCGGTTGCGCTTAACGAAGCGGGCCGAGCAGCAGTCGTGATGCCACTTCTGAAGTCTCTGAGCCGGTTGATTCAAATTATATGACAACCAAGACAGGTATTCCACTAAAACCATAATGTATTTGACTTGGGAATTTTTTGTAACCTTTTTTTTATATGATTTACTAACTCATTTTTAAATATAGCTGTTGATGACTCTGGAGTGGAGAAACAAGTAAAAACAAATTTGAATAAACTCTGGACCGAAAGGCCTCCCTACAGAGTTATTATTAAAGGCAACGAATTGAAGCAACCTGTTGGAGATGAAAGCAAACTCCTTGGAGGATTTCTAGGGAAGTTGGGTCGGGATCAAGTACGACTTCCAATGAGTCCAAAGCCATGGAATACCATTGATCATACTGTCAAAGAAAGAGCGGTGGAGTTTGTTAAGGTTTGTAACTTCCCTAAATCAGCTTTCCAAATAGAGTTCTAAATTGTGTTTGTGTTCCATATTTAAATTCAAAGTGTAATGCATAATGTTAATATGAATTTTCTGCATTATTGTTTATGTTTTCAGACAAGATTTCGCTTTGACTGTGACACACACCCATGGCTAGAAATGAATATGGGGAAAAAGTGGAGGGACTACAGGCATAAATTGAAGAAAGAATTCTATAGAGATACACTTCCTGCGACGAAAGCTGCGCGAGATCCAAAGATACCCGCATACCTTTTCGACCCCATGGCAGAATATTGGCACTCAACAAAAGGAAAGGTACATCTTATTAGTATTTAAATTTGTAGAAAAAGTGGATTCTTGGTGGCACATTATTCTTGTTGGCATATTAACATTATGCATTTTTTGTTACTAGAAAAAGGCAAAAGTAGGAAAAGAGAGCCGAGAATGTCAATATAATCTTCACACGGCAGGCTCAAAAAGCTTTGCGAGTCTGAGAGATGAGATGGTAAGTAATTTAGAATTACTGCATTTTTAAAGAATGTAAATATTAATCATGGTTGTTGCTGCTACTTTTTTTTCTACAAATTTAAACAAGTTATTTAAATTGTTTTGGCAAATCACATGCAAATTCTTCTTTGAATTATTTATAGAGGAATAAAGGAGAAGATGTTGGGCGTCTCAACGTGTTCAGGAAGACGCATACAAGAAGAAATGGAGCACCCGTAAACGAAAAAGTCGGGGAAGTTATGGTGAGTTTTCCAATTCTAAATCAAGCAAATGTGTATTATTTCTCTTTGCAAGTGGCTCTGACATATGGTTTGTAATTGTTATAAAATAGAAAAGGATAGACGATTTGCAGAAAACTGCATCTACGGAGGATACAGCGAATTTGTCAAAGGATGAAGTTGAAAGCAGAATTTTGGTTGAGGTGTTAGGGGAAGAACAACCTGACCGAGTCAGATGTCTTGGATTGGGGGTCACACCAAAAGACGTCTTTAAAGACAATTCTCATTTGTTCACGGCCTATTCAAAGGGTTCTTCATCAGAGGTTTAGCAGCTAAAAGAAGAAATGCAGGTTCGAAATTTAAATTGTTTTACTTTATAATTTGATGAAAACTGGATATTACAAAAAAGGAGTTCGTTACGGTTTCATTTTGACATTGGCTGTTTTCGTCGTTTTAAAGTTATTTATGTCTTTTGTTTGCAGCGAAGGGAATTGCAAAATCAACAAAAGATTGCGCAAATTGAAGAAAAGAGACGAGTGGAGAGAGAGCAGCTTGATCGTTTGACTAATGAGAATGTTCGAATTTCCTCCAAACTAGATAAGCTGATGATGATTGTTGCACAAAAATTCCCAGATTCTATAGATGTTGTGATGGAGAGCACCCCACAGGTAATGAGATTTTTATTTTCTCATTATTTAGTGTATGTAAAAGTCTTTGACCCTAAACTGATTTTCTAATTAAGTGCTATAACTCTTATATTTTTTAGTAGGGCACTCAAAATGCGAATACTAGTGGCAGTGGCGATGGTGCGGACGATGGAGATGGTGGTAATTTTTTTGTCAATACTTCAATTTCCAGTGCACAATCACGTTGTGGTAAACAAGTAGATACAATATGATTCTTTTGATTCCTTAAATTCCTTTAATCATGTGTGGTTGATGTAACACTGGAACAATAGAGTTTTTTATTGAAATTGTGTATAAAACAATTTTCATATATATATATCTATGCTACTTTGAATATCATGTGGATGTAATGTAATAAATTTCCTTTGGTAATTAAGTGTGATTATTCAAAATTTCGTTTCAATAGCGTTTATTTCACTGGTATTTTATATTTTGTGCTATTATCGTATAGAAACAATTCCCAACCACCCTAAATTTCCCTATCTGGGATATAATGTTATATAGCGGCGTCTGAAAAACAAAACGCCGCTATATAGCGGCGTCTAAATAACCAGACGCCGTTAAGTTAAGCTGTATATGGAAAAATTAAACATTTTTTAAATTGCATATAGCGGCGTCCAGACGCCCCTAAATGGTGGCGTCTAGACGCCACTATTTCGCGGCGTCTCGACGCCACCATTTAAGGGCGTCTGGACGCCGCTATTTGCAATTGAAAAAATGTTTTATTTTTCCATATACAGCTTAAGTTAACGGCGTCTAGAAAAAAATAAGTGATTTTGGGAAAAATATATGACGGCGTCTAAACGCCTCTATATGACGGCGTTTGGACGCCGTAATCACTATAGCGGCGTCTGTTTGCTAGACGCCGCAAAATAACGGCATGTTATATAACGGCGACCTTGACGGTGTCTAGTCAGACACTGTTATCTTAAATAGCGGCGTTTGCAAACGCCGCTATATTTAAAAATAAACGCCGCTATTTCACTGTTTTTCTGTAATGAGAGAAGGAGAGTTTTGAACATAAGTGCAAAATGCATGAAGTTTAACAGAGTATGCAGAGGCAAGGGTGCAAGGAAAATTCATAGTGAGTTCAATTAGACAAGAGACAAGGCTGTCAAGCTTCGCTAGGGTGTCATCACCAATGAAAGGCAGTCAATAAACAAATAATTTGAGCAATTTAAGAGCAAGAAATCAGAGTCATTAACCACAATACCCAAGTAAACATAACAGCAGCAAGGAAATATCTCTCTAGGCATTAATCGAGTACATACATACAGGTGCAACAGAGTTCAAGGAAACAAACAGAGAAATCAATGAACAATTAGAATGATTATACAGAGCCAAGATTGAGTATACCCTTTCACCAAAATCACCCTTGCAGCAAGAAACCCACATGATTACATCATAGTCACAGCTCACATGATCATATCAGTTAGTTTATGATTTTTACCAAATTGGAACATCTTAAAACATTTTTTATAATTAAACCATAAACTAAACAAAAATGTGACCAAAATTTTTTTAAAAAAAATATGGCTTGATATTATTCTAAATTTCAACACTTACCCTATAATTCATATTTTTTGAAATTTTATGACTAAACTAAGTGTCATATTTGTACTAAAATTGAGAAATTTTAAGTTGGTACAATTTTAGTGATCCTGACCATAATATAGTGTAAATGATTCATTTAATAATTTTTCCTACTTGTGAGAAGTTCAGATTGTTCAAATTGAAAACCTTAACTATAACTAACTTATAATAGCTAAAAGACTTGCCATTTTATGAGTCATGAGTCTTTTCTTAACCCTTTGTAATGGTTTTTGACTTGGGCCATGGTAGCTCACAAGCTACGAAACATCAACACCAGTGGACTCTTATAGCAAGGTTAATGTCATTCACCTGTAATTTTTGTGGCATTCATGCAGATTACACCATTTATGTACCACTTGTCAAATTCTTGTTCATGAGCATTGCATTTCACAGCCACGTACCATTAGAATAACAAGACATAGTCATCCAATTTCTCATGTCTATTCTATCCATCAAGAGCAGATTTGAAGTAAATGAGGTGAATTGTTTAGAAGTATACCTGAAAAGTGACACTTGCACCAAGGTCTAGGCCACCACATATGTGCCGACTCCACCACGTACTTCCTCAGCAGCCCCGGCCAGCCATGTTAAATGCTTCAGGGTTGAGAGAAAAGCTTCTTGACCCAAACCCGATCTTAAACTGGGTCTTGGACAAGACCGAACAGATAAAATGGCTGACGGGAAGTGTGATAAGAGGCTCTGTTCTGTAAGAGAAGAACTTGTTGAGAATTGAGAGGAGGGCGCATGATAGCAGGCCTAGGAACCACATCCAGAAGGTCCATACGGCAAATTTAGGATAAAAGAATGACGGATTTGAGATCACCGAGGTCGGAAGAGCTGATCTAGAAAGTTTCGAAGCAAACGACAGCGCCGCGGAGGGAGATCTAGACACCAACGGCGCTAGGGTTTAGTGAAAAAAAGGGGATCCGTTTTGAAGACAGAAGAACGAAGAAGGAGAAGGAAAAAGAAAATAAAAGGAAAAGAAGAAAAGAAAAAGAAAAGGAAGAGGAAAAAAATAATTATAATTTTTAATAGATTTTTTATTAATTAAAATGACACATGGTATTTCTGTCAGGCAAAATTTTCTTAACACATTATTTAACGCGTGTGTCTTTTACTCTTTGACGGACGCTTGAAAAAGTACTAAATTGATCCATTTATAAAACGTTTGGTACCAAATCGGACGAAATAAAAGGTTTGATACTAAGTCGCCCTTTTCGTGAAAGGTTTGGTACCAAATTGAGATTTCAGCCTAAGAACAAACCGTATACGTCTTTGTAGACTCTTAATGAAGTCAATATATTTTTTTTATATATTTACTAGTTAATCTTGTTTGAGCCGAGTCGACCTATAGGAGTAAAGTGCTCTCAATCAGTGGCGGAGCCAGGAATCTAAGTCAGTGGGGTCATTTTTTTGATTTATAGTAACAATTTTCTTCTTAAATACTCCCTCTATTCCTATTTATTTGTCATCACTCTGGTTAAACAACTTCAACATTGACCATCTTTTTAAAAAAATATATAAACCAAAATAAAAGTTTAAAATAATACTCATAAACTTTGGAACACAAGCTTTTCAAAGTATATTTTTTGAAATTTTAGTTCTACATATTTTTCTTTTAACTAGTGGTCAAAGGTGAAGTTGTTTGATCAGAGTGATGACAAATAAATAGGAACAGAGTGAGTAATTTAAATAAATATACTTAAAAGAAAATACATATTGCTTTCCAAATTGCCCCGTCTTACCTAACACAAAAACTTAGTTACAATTTTAAAATATAAAATTTATAGGGTAAATTTTAAATTTTAAGGCATATGATGTTGTAAGATTTTAGTAATTATAATGTCACATTAGGCAAGATAAATTGGCATGACAATTTTGGTGAAACAAGTATCATAACTCTTCTTATAATTCCAAATCTATTTAGTTTAAATTCATTAGTTGTGCTAGATCGATTTTTACTCATAGCATTCAAAATCTTAAAATATCTTATAAGTAATTTTATAGTTAGAAATAGTTCATTAATATAAAATTAGATTGAATACAATATAAGATATCGTAGAAGTATGAAAAGCATAGTATAGTTTGTAAGTGTGACAATAATTTAGTGGGAAAAGAAATAAGGAAAGAAAAAGTATGACATTTAATTTTTTTTATTGGCACATATAAGTTATTCATTCATTCTTAAATATTGGGAATGGGGGCCTTTAAGCAAAAAAGTATATTTCAATAGGGTCAAATGCATAATTGCACAAATTTTAGTAGGGTCAATGTAAGAAATACCATTAAAAATTTTCATTTTTACAAGGTTATAATGTTATTTTTTCAAAGTTTAGTGGGGTCAATTGACCCCACTGATAACAAGGCAGATCCGCCCATGCTCCCAATAATGGTTTTTGTCATTCACAATAATTGAATCCAAAACCTTACTAAAAAGGAATAAGTGTCAAACCACTTGAACCAACAAGTTATTGATATAAATGAAGTCAAATTCATATATGATAATATGAAATTTTTATGCACAAATCATCTTCATATTCTATCCACCCCAAAACCTAATGCATGTAATTTATATGACATGTATATATCATGTCATGTTGGAGTAACGTTTGGGTTAAAATATGTTGGCAAGAGGCTCTTTGTTCAAATCTTACTCGAATTTGGAGTTTCATTTTTAATAGTATTATCGATAAATCAAGTCCTGCATCACACATTTAGTTTAGTGGCAGAGTGTTGAACTCTTAGTTCTAGTTAGGGTTCGATCCCTATATAATATCAAGTACCAAGAAAAAGAAAAAAAGGAAAGTCTTGCATGGGAAAGTTCCGAAGTACTATTATCTACAAAGCTATATATAAATATATGAATATATGATGAACATATATGAATTGTAATGTTTATCAAGTTCAGTGAAAGTTCATAGTATTACGACAAAAACATTTTTGATGAGTGGGGGGGACGAGAGAGAAGCTTCCTTTGCTTGCTAAAGTAGGCTTTGAATTTTAAATTTTTTGAATGGGAAAATTTTTTGTTTTCACACTAATTTCATACTAGCTATTACTATTTAGCAATGTTCCTAGCTATAACACATGTACTAATAAGAGAAAAAGATAAAGAGTGGACAAAGGCAAATTTTCAGAGTATAATAACAATACTATTGTTTGATATTCCCATGTAATATCAAATAAAATGTACGATAAAATATATTTAGGTGTTCCTTTATTTGTAGAAAAAGCTTTTTAGATATTTTGAATACAATATGGGATTAGCCTATTCATGCTCTTCTCTCGCATGTGAAAATTCAATTGAAACTTACTTTTTTGCGTACGTACGTGTGGACAACGAACCTTCCCCCCGCCATTCTCAAATTTGCCCCGTACCGCTCATTTAACAAATGAAATGAAATGCTTCAAAGTGTGAAAAAGACATATGAAACTTCACTTTGAGAGGGCATATATATAGTTCTCAAAAAGGAAGGGTATGCATAGTTAGTTAACTTTAAAACAATTATGATTGGGCATAAATCTCACTTTACACCCTTAAATTTGTATGGACTACCACTTTGCATCCAACTTTTTTATTTTGCCAAAATGCACCCTAAAGTTTTATTTTTGTGCCACTTTACACCCTCCGTCACGGTAGGACAAACGGATTGATCATGGAGTCTGATGTGGCGTGCCATGTGGACAAAAAATGACACGTGGCATGCCACGTGTACCAAAAGGTGGCACTTCACGTGTACCAAAAGGTGACATGTGGCACGTGTACCAAAAGGTGACACGTCACGTGTACCAAAAGGTGACATGTGGCACGTCACGTGTACCAAAAGGTGACATGTGGCACGTCATGTGTTCCAAAAGGTGACATGTGTCACGCCACATGTACCAAAAGTGACACGTGACATGCCACGTGCACAAAAGGACATGTGTCACGTGTCATTTTTTGTCCACATGGCACGTCATGTCGGACTCCGTGACCGATTCGTTTGTTTTACTGGACAGAGGGTGCAAAGTGACACAAAAATAAAACTTTAGGGTGCGTTTTGGTTAAAATAAAAAAGTTGGGTGCAAATTGGTAGTCCGTACAAACTTAAGGGTGCAAAGTGACATTTATGCCATTATGATTAGGAGTAGATTGATATATTTATCTATGGACCGGGTCAGGCTTGAGGTAATCAGGTTCATGTTATCTCAAGCCCGACCTAGCCCGACCCAAGAATATGGGCCTCAAACTTTACCAAGGCCCGCACTGAGTTGATATCTTATACCTAAGACCCGCACAAGTCTATCTAAATAAGATTTTTCCCTTGAATATATAAATGAATTATAAAAACATAAATTTTATTGAATAAGTGAGTATGTAAATTTGATGTATGTAAGTAATTTTTTTAGGTCTAATTTTATCTAATAATATAACTAGTATATAACTTTTATATATAAAATAACACACATATATATATATAAATATATATATATATATGTATATATATATATATATTATATAGATAAGTTTAATGTTGGAAAATTTTTAAATTGACGATGATACATTTATTTTTTGTAAAAGTATTCTAAATCATCATTACTAAGTTTTGGTATTTATTTTTAAGTTAGGCTTAAATATTAATATATATGTTAAATATTATTTTTAATATATCAATTATTTAGGTTTTAATTGCAAGAATTTTTTAAATATATTTAGAAGAGATATTTTAAGGGGCTTCTCTTTTGGTTAATCGAATTAATCAATTTTTTTGATGTTTAACCAAAAGAAAAGGGATTTGTTGAGCTAGAAGAGTAAGTTAGTGATCCTATGCTTTTAATTTTGTTGTCTCTATGTGGTTATCAAAATTTTATAGTGCGATTAACAAAATTTCAAGTGTCGTTACCAAAATTTTACAGGTAGATTACTAAATTTTCGTAGTATGATTATCAAAATTACATTGATAGGTTAACAAAATTTCATTGGATGTTATTGAAATTTCATAGTATACGTTGTCAAAATTTTATAGTGTGGTTTTTTAGAGGGAGGTTATCAAACTTGCATAGTGTGGTTACAAAAATTTCATAGGTAGGTTATCAAAATTTCGTAGAAAGTTTATCAAAGTGTTCATAATGAGGTTAAAACAATTTGATAGTGTGTGGTTATCTAAATTTCATAGGGAAAAACAAAATTTTATAGGGAGGTTATCGTGATTTCATAGTGTAGCTATCAAAATTTCGTATGAAAGTTTGATGAGACAAAATTAGAGCATGTATTTTATGGCATTTAAGGCCTATTTTGCATGGTTTTATGTCGTTTTTGGGCTATTTTGTGTGTTTTGTCTTCTTAGGTCATTTTGGAGAGAAAAATGCAAAATGGTGTAAAATGGAGCTAAATGGATCGAACTTGATTGAAGACATCACACTTGGAAACATGCGTAGGCACATGTCGAAACATGTACACACATGTGGAAACACATGAAGGCATAAATCGAGTTCTTCATGAATGGATGCTTGATCCATCATCCTTGCAACCCAAGAAGATAACTTGAGAAGATTACAAGCCCAAGAGCCGCCTAGAGAAGTATGTGTGGAAACATGTGTCAACATGTGTACGCCGCATATGGTCACTTGAAGATGAAGGCCGACCATCCCTCATCCTGAGCCCAAGATGGATCTCTTTAGTCATTTAAGCCCTAGTTTTGCCTATAAATAACTTTGTATTCTAAACCCTAGCCGTCCATCTTGGATCATCTAGTTTAGTTGACTTTTGTAGATCTCAATTGCTAGTTTACTTTGCCGCCACCTTTGTAAGTAACTATGGTGCTTAATTTCACTCAATCTAATGAGTGAATAGTTCCCCTAATACTTCTTATAATCTCTCCCTTGTAGATTTCTATTCATGATTATATGGTGAGACTTATGTATTTAACTCAATTGCATCTAAATACATTTAAATATTATCTTTGCACTTATGTAATCGAAAGTGGTCGTTACTTATATTGAATTGATGAGTTTATTGATGTTGAGCACCGTTGGTAAGCTTGTTGATGAGATTATTGCTGATTTCTAGTTGGATAATAAGCCAACCACCAACTTCTGATTAGAAACTAGTAGCAAAGGCCAAGATCAGCCATGGGCTAAATGCTAGTATAGCTGGTTTAACCTGAGATTCTATTTGTCATGTGATTATATAGTATACCATGAAACTATATATAGTATACCATGGAATTATATGGTGTACGACTATGACATATTTGCTTGTTTATAGAGTGTGAGCTACAGACGCCAAAGGGTAAGTGTGTTATGGTTAATGCTTGGATAATTTTCGAGTTCTTTATGCCTTTCCTACTGTATGGGGGATGCTTTCTAACGAACCATATGTATTCGGGAGAGAGATACAATGTTGCGAACTAGATTGTAGCGTAAACCGGGCCTTTAGGTAAGAATGGAGGAGATTGGTTAGCGATTGCAACTGGTCATCCTGCCAAAGTGTATTTTGCGTGAATTGATATCATTAGTGTCTGTGATCCATAAACATGTGAATAGATAATTTCTCACATAATGGGAAGAGATGAGAAGTATGTTTGTTATTATTGTTACTTCTCCTAAACGCCTTCTTATTGCTTTACTATTGCTTGCTTATTACTCTCTTTACATCTTTCTTTGCTATTAAAAGTGCTACTGACGAAGTTTGCTTAGTGTGTGTAGTAAGTCCCTTGTGTTA
Source organism: Corchorus capsularis (assembly GCA_001974805.1). Lineage (NCBI taxonomy): Eukaryota > Viridiplantae > Streptophyta > Magnoliopsida > Malvales > Malvaceae > Corchorus > Corchorus capsularis. The sequence continues at coordinate 11,912 of AWWV01007155.1, forward strand.
ACAATCTTCCCGTAGGATTCGACCATTTTTTGCCTTGTCTACTTATCTAAGTACTACTTAAATTCGTGAGTAATTTATTTCTGATTGCCGCCTTTCATTGTAGCGACCGGTGGTAGAATTTCTGATATCTAATTTATTTGTTAGTCTTTATTTCTATTTTAAAAGTTTGAATTTAGAACTTAAGTGAATGTTTATAGCCAAAAAAAGGCATTTGTAGATAATTAATTAACCTTTATAATCAATTTTAACTATTAATCTTTATCAACCAATTCATTAACCTTTCATTATAATTAAATTTTTAAACATTAGTAATTTTGGCAACAATTTCTTTAATAAATAATGAAGTTATCAAATTTTAAAAACCCGATTATTAACTATCATAGTTATGAAAAATTTATACATTTACCAACAAATTTAGTGAGCATTCTTTATAAGTAATTTTGTTAACTATTTCATTAATGATGGAACTTATCAAATTTATATTATCAAGTACCGAAAAAGCTAAAAAAGTAAGTTATTAATATGTTATATGTGCACCGAAAAATCCAATAAACCTTTCATTGTAAGTTATTTTGTAGTAATCATTAGGTAATGATATTTTCTTTGATGGCATGGGCCATATGTCTTTTTTTGTAACATAAGAAAAAAAAAAGTTTATGGGGAAGTTGTCCCTTTTTTGTGAAAGTTCAGGAGGAAATTTGTGCATTAAGCCTTTCATTAATAATGGTTATCAAAAGCATTTTGTGTGTACTAACAAATTCAAAAATTATTCCTTATAATTAATTTTAATAACTATTTCATGAATAATTGACATTATATCAAATACTCAATACCATTTTTTAAAAAAAAAAAATCTATATACGTTATTGAAAAATTCTACCAACAAATACAGTAACCTATCATAAATATTTTTTTTACCATTTAATTAACAATGAAAGTTAGGAAATTTACAATACTTGGTTACTGAAAAAGCTATGAAGAGTACCGGAAAGTTATATATTTGTTAAGAAAATTTAGGGTTTAATGTACTTTTTCACCCTTGAACTTTCTGCAAATGGTCAAATAAGCCCATGAACTTCAATTTTGACTCATTGCACCCTGAACTCTCAAATTTGACCAGATAAGCCCTTTTGTTGTGAGAAAAAGCTACGACAGCATGCCACGTTGCCTAAAAATACCACGTCAGCTTAGGGTAAATTTTCTGGAAAAGAACAAAATTTTTTTAAAAAAAAAATTCTAAAGTCATTTTCAAAAAATTATTTATTTTCATGCCACCAATCATTTATTTATTTTTAATTTTCTTTTCATTTTTCATAAAATTTACCCTAAATTGACGTGGCATTTCTAGACCACCTGGCATGCTGACATGACTTTTTCTAATGATAAAAGGGCTTATCAGGCCAAATTTGAGAGTTTAGGTGTGCAATTGATCAAAATTGAAGTTCAAGGGCTTATTTGATTTTTTCGTGGTTGTTTTTAAAACAAGAACATATATTATATAGCATAAAATAACCACAACAATAATATAGGAGACAAATGCTTCATACATTGGGTAGATATGTATAATCCAATCATCTTTGAAATTCATAATTTGAGATTTTTTTTTAAAAGCACATCTAAGAACATTATCAAAATGAATGTTCAAAGCTCATACATATATACCTAATTAAATATCCTAACACTTATAAAAAGGTTATTTTAGTAATACTAAAATTAATATGTCAAGGATTTGATAACGAAAACTAAACACAAGATGATTAAGTGTCAAAAATTAAACCTCATGAAGCATATTTGTCTTACTCAAAACCACAGGATATATATGTAAACAAATTACCCGAAGTTATATTTACTTGTAATTATTATTGGGTGTAAAAATGGATTAAAATTACTCCATAAGTGCCAACATTTTCTAAGGTTGAGTATATGTTTTAACATATTAATCAATTTTATGCACTTTATATATTTTACCTTTTATAGGTTAAAAAATGGAAGGGGGAAAATCTACAAAAGAATCTCAAAAGAAAAAAAAAAAAAAAAAAAGGAACCCTCTCATCGTGGTTGAATTGAAAATCGTGAAATTCATAGGAAACAATAATTGGATTTAATTCAGTATTATGGTTGCTTATTTTCATGTTTATCGTTGGTCAATCTTTGCAATATCTAATTATGCATGTTAAATTATTGGTTGGTCAGGATGATATTCATTTATTATCTAATTGTGGAGCTTACTTTTCTTTCTTTCTTTCTTTCTTTTATAGCTCTAAATCTAATGTACTTCTAATGTGGAAAAATGGCTTTTGATTTTAAAAATAGGTGGGGAAAATAATTCATGGATGAGAAAGCTAATTGTCAAGAAGAGGAAGGTATAATTTTTTCATAAAAAAATTTTAGTAAACATATTATTAGTTTATTACAATCTAATCTAACTTTTAAAAGTAATTTATTTGAGTCTCCATTTGTTAATGTTAAAGACTTTGAGAGTGGAAAGCCATATAAGTGAATTCAATGTGACCTGACACAAGGTGATGAAGTATTTTGTCAGTGACTCTTCTTTTGGCGAAATCGTAAAAGTTGATATTATTGAAGGAGTAAACATGTCGATTGTCGATTGATGCTTGATACTAAACTTATTTAATTAATGATGTGATTTAGGAGAAAATTTTAAAGTTTTAAGAAGATCAAAGTAGATATCAAAGATCAATTAATAATTGATGCGTCAAGGGCTTATCATGGACATGAAGAACATAATGGAGATCATGGAGATGATGTGCACATGCGGCAAGGAAGCAAGGACAAGCTTGAAGATCAAAGGGTTTGTGCAAGTGATGATTCAAGTTCCAAGGAGTTGTCTAAGATGCCATTTGATCCATTGAAAATGTCTTTAGGTCCGATGACTAGAGCAAGAGCTAAGAAGTTCAAAGATGCATTAACAAGATTTGTTCGAACTCATCTTGAAGACTTGAAGACCATTGAAGAGCAATTGAAGAGCTTTGATGAAGATAAGGGCAAGAATATTCCCATCGATTCCAAGCTCCTCATTTTGCTTGAAATCGATGAGCATTATGTCTTACATTGTGTAATTCGGCCATATGGGCCTTAGTTCTATCTTAGATTAGTTATTTAATTAGTTTAGATGACATTGGATTGGGCCTTGTTTGACTAAGTCCAATCCTTGCTTAATTATGTTATGTTATTTACTCTTCCTAGTAGGACAAGGATTAGGCTATTTCCTTGATCCTTCCTTTATGTAAACCGCCAATAAGGCTTAGGATTAGGGAGTTATGTGTCGACCCTACTACTATATAAAGGGTCTATATCCCTCTTGTAAACACAAGTCAAGTTATCAATAAAATTGAGGTTTATTCACCCATATCGATTATTTGGCTTCTTTGTTCTAGTTTGAGCAAACTTTAGGGTTCTTCAATCTTGTAGAGTCCTAGCAAACAATTAGGTTGTGATTACTTGGTTGTTTGTGAATCTTGTGATCTTAGGTTGACAATTGCAGGTCTAATTGGTGATATCTAAGGCCGACGAACGAAGAGGGATTGCTTTGTAAAGGTTGTCGGCATACTTGTCTAGAAGTTGAAGAAGTTCAAGTTGATCTTTAACAGGTCTCAAGGATAGATTTGAATCTAAAACCCCTAGATTCGTATCAATTGGTAATCAGAGCATAGGTTGTCATCTTCAGTCGGTACATCTATCCTTCTATTCATCATTTATTAAGTTTTTTATCCATCTCATTCATCTAGTTGAAAATTCAAAAAAATCAGAAACTTTGAAAAATCATAGTAGATTCATCTTAACTCTGATTGCTTTGAAATTTCAGATTTGGAGTCCTTATAACTAGTAGTTATATTGAAAAATATCAAAAAAATCAAAAAAAAAATCGACCAGAAACTTGTGATTTTTGTTCTGGATTCGTTTGAGCTCAGAAAGCTTTGAAATTTGAGATTTAGACTTCTTTTAGGGTGATATTTCTGGAAAAAATATTGAAAAAAATCAAAAAAATATGTGGCATTATCGACTTTTTACAGAATTAGGGTTCTTGATTTGGGAATTTGGGGATTAGGGTTTGTTTTGTGTAATTGATTCAATTGATTGCAATTAACCCTAATTGATTGTTTGTTTGAGATTCTTGGGTTGCTTTTGCTCTGATTTGAGATTTAATTTGAATAATTTCAGGTTGAAACCCTATTGGAGACAAGTGGTACAAAATTGGATCTAAGTGGTACTAGGGTTTCTAGTTGATTGAATTATGTTTGATTGAGTTTTTGTGCAGCAAGTTTGGAGAAGTATATCGACACAAAGAGGCTGCATAATTGGTTTGATTTGGGTTGAGATCACTTATCTTTTGATTCACTTAAGTTTTCTAATTGTTTGTTCCTCAAGTAGGTCACGAGAAAAAAGAAGTACTCTTACAAGTTGCTCTTATTAGGCCTATTGAAGCTAGTAAAAGGGATAATCTTGTGAGATCATCAAGAGAGTAGTGGACCGCCAATCCATAGGTTGTGTGCAAACACGAGAGCACAACAAGGTATACACACACACACACTTGTGAGGAATTTTTATTACTAACTTTTCTTTTTGTGTAGGAACAATAGAAGACAAAGCACAAGAAGGAAATCAAGCCGATTTGGCTACTATGTTGCAAGCTTTAATGCAACATATGGATGCCTTATCCAATGATGTTCAACAAATTAAAGATGGCCAAAATCAACAAGCTCAACCTCCCCAACAAAGAGCTAATGCCGCACACAATAATGAGCATGGAGAACCACAAGTTCAAAGGCAAGTTGCTAGGTTGAATCCAGCGGAGAGATTAAGGCAACAAGAACTTGGAGGTCAAGTTTATAATGAGAACTTGTGGCCTAGGACAGGTGTTGAAAGAGATGAGCCTAAAGACAACATCAAGTACAAGATCCCAAAGTTCAATGGGAGAGGGACCCCTGCGGATTACTTGGAGTGGGAATCGAAATTGGACATGTACTTTGATTATCATCCCTTTGCCGAACCTAAGAAGGTACAAATTGTTATCCTTGAGTTTGTGGAGAATGCTTTGAATTGGTGGAATCAATTAGTGCAATCAAGGAGAAGAAATTTGGAGCGGCCTATTGATACTTGGGTTAAGTTGAAGAGTTCATGAGAAAGAGCTTTGTGCCAAGCTTCTATATCAATTCTCTTTACCAAAGCTTGCAATCTTTGAGGCAAAGATCAAAGAGTGTTGATGAGTACTACTCGGAGATGATGTTGTTGATGTCTAGGGCTGAAATTGATGAAACTCCACAAGCCACCATGGCTAGGTTTCTTGCGGGTTTGAATAGAGATATTCATGATATAGTGGAGATGCAACAACACTATGATGTTGAAGAGTTGCTACAACATGCTTTGAAGGTCGAGGGTCAAATCAAGAGGAATGGCTCTAAGATGAGCTTTGCATCATCATCTAGCTCATGGAAAACTCCTATCAAGAAAGATGAGAAAACTTCCAACAAGGAGAAGGAGGTTGCGCAACAAAAGGGATTAGTAAGTCCTGAAACCGATTCTAAATCTTCATCTAGTTCTTCCTCTAAATCTCATGTTAAGTGTTTTAAGTGTCAAGGATATGGTCATTATGCTAAGGATTGCGTCAATAAGAAGGTGATATATCTTAATGATCATGGTGAAATCGTGAGTGAAGATGAAGAATTTAACTATCAAGTGGTGATGGAGATGATGAAGGGGAAGAGTTTGCGCATGATGAGAATGATGATGATGGTGAGACACCCGCACTCTTGAACTTAGTTGCAAGGAGAACTTTGAGTGCTTATGTTAAAGGAGATGTGCAAAATCAAAGGGAGAACTTGTTTCATACTAGGATGCATGCGCATGGAAAGCCTAGTAATGTGATCATTGATGGAGGAAGTTGCACAAATATAGCTAGTGTGCATTTGGTGAAGGAGTTGTCATTGCCCACTACTAAACACCCTAAACCTTACAGTTTAGGATGGTTCAACGATAAAGAGGGGATTAGGGTTAACAAACAAGCTTTAGTTTCTCTTTCTTTGGGCAGGTACAAGGAGGACGTGTTATGTGATGTTTTACCCATGCAAGCATGCCATGTACTCCTTGGCCGGCCATGGCAATATGACAACAAGGTGCATCATGATGGTGAGACAAAGAAGTACTCTTTTATGTGTGGTAAGCATTCCATTACTTTAATTCCTTTATCACCTCAAGAAGCTTTAAAAGATCAATTAAAAGTGAAGGATGAATTTGCTAGAATGGAATCTAAATTTAGGACTAAAGAGAAGACAAAGATTGCTAGTTCTAGTGTGAATTGCGTTGAAAACAAATCTGTTTTGGTTGATAAGCATGCTAGTTCTAAGAAAGTTGTTAAGGAGTGTATGTTAGCTACTAAGAGTGAGATTAAGAATGCTTTGAATGATAATTCTGTTTTGATCTTGCTTTTGCTTAAAAATACACTTGTGAGCACTAACCACTTGGATAGAGAACTTCCAATCAACATCGTTTCTCTTTTAAGTGATTATGCAGATGTGTTTCCTGAGGAAATTCCTAGTGGTTTACCTCCAATTAGAGGGATTGAACATCAAATTGACTTCATCCCTAGGGCGCAAATTCCTAATAAGCCAGCTTATAGGACAAATCCTGATGAAACAAAGGAGTTGGAGAAGCAAGTTGGTGAGCTACTTCAAAAAGGGTTTGTGCGCGAGAGTCTTTCTCCATGTGCAGTTCCTGTTTTGCTTGTTCCTAAGAAGGATGGAACTTGGAGAATATGTGTTGATTGTAGAGCAATAAACAACATAACAGTTAAGTATCGTCACCCTATTCCTAGATTAGATGATATGCTTGATGAATTGCATGGTGCTTGTTTATTTTCTAAGATTGATCTTAAGAGTGGATATCATCAAATTCGCATGAAAGAGGGTGATGAATGGAAAACTGCCTTTAAAACTAAGTTAGGATTGTATGAATGGTTAGTTATGCCTTTTGGATTGACTAATGCACCTAGTACTTTTATGAGGCTAATGAATCATGTTTTGAGAGCTTATATTGGCAAGTTTGTTGTTGTTTATTTTGATGATATACTTGTGTATAGCCGAAACCTAGAGGATCATATTGAGCATTTGCGTTGTATGTTAGATGTACTTAGGGTTGAGAAGTTGTATGCTAACCTTAAGAAGTGCACCTTTTGCACAAACAAGCTTGTTTTCCTTGGTTTTGTGGTCTCTACGCAGGGTATAGAAGTTGATGAGGAAAAGATCAAAGCTATCAAAGATTGGCCAATACCCACCAACGTTGGTCAAGTGATATCTTTCCATGGCTTAGCCGGATTCTATAGGAGGTTTGTTAAGGACTTTAGCACCTTGGCAGCACCTATAACAAGTGTGATGAAGAAGAATGCACCATTCAAGTGGGGGAAAGAACAACAAGAGGCATTTGAGACTTTGAAGGACAAACTAACTAATGCTCCTTTGCTTGTTTTACCTAACTTTAACAATACTTTTGAGATTGAATGTGATGCATCAGGGGTTGGAATTGGAGCTGTTTTAATGCAAGGTGGGAAACCCGTAGCCTATTTTAGTGAGAAATTGAATGGGGCTGCATTGAATTATCCAACCTATGACAAAGAGTTGTATGCGTGAGAACATTACAAACGTGGCAACACTATCTTTGGCCTAAAGAGTTTGTGATTCACACCGATCATGAAAGCTTGAAGTACTTGAGAGGCCAACAAAAGTTGAATAAAAGACATGCTAAGTGGATTGAGTTCATTGAGAGTTTTTCTTATGTGGTGTGCTACAAACAAGGTAAGGAGAATGTTGTAACCGATGCTTTATCAAGGAGGTATGTCTTACTTTCCATGCTTGATTCTAAGTTTCTTGGATTTGAGTTTATTAAGGAATTGTATGCTAGTGATGTTTACTTTGGTGAAATCTTCAAAGCATGTGACAATTCTGGATTTGGAAAGTACTATAAGCATGATGGATTTTTGTTTAAAGAATGTAGATTATGTATACCTACTTGTTCTTTGCGTTTAGTGCTTGTGAGGGAATCGCATGAAGGGGGTTTAATGGGTCACTTTGGTGTTGATAGAACTTATGAGATATTGCAGGAACACTTCTTTTGGCCTAAGATGTGATATGATGTAGGAAAGTATGTTTCTAGTTGCATTGTTTGTTTGCATGCTAAATCTACATCTAAACCTCATGGATTGTATACTCCTTTGCCTATTCCTCATGAACCATGGACTCACATTAGCATGGATTTTGTGTTAGGTTTACCTCGTTCTACGAGAGGTAAAGACTTTATCTTTGTTGTTGTTGATAGGTTTTCTAAGATGGCACACTTTATAGCATGTACTAAAATGGATGATGCCATTAATGTAGCTAATTTGTTCTTTAAGGAGATTGTTAGACTACATGGAATGCCTAGGACGATTGTTAGTGATAGAGATGTTAAGTTCTTAAGTCACTTTTGGAGAACTTTGTGGGCTAAGTTACGTACTAAGTTGTTATTTTCAACTACTTGCCATCCTCAAACCGATGGCCAAACTGAAGTAGTTAATAGGACTTTGTCAACCTTGCTTAGGGCTTTGATTAAAAAGAACTTAAGAACTTGGGAGGATTGTCTACCTCATGTCGAATTTGCATACAATAGAAGCATACATAGTACTACTGGATATTCACCTTTTGAAATTGTGTATGGCTTTAATCCTTTAACCCCATTGGATTTGTTGAGTTTACCTTTGAGTGTGCAAGTTGACATGGATGGACAAAAGAAGACCGATTTTGTTAAGGATCTTCATGCAAAGGTTAGAGCTCAAATTGAGAAGAAAACACAACAGTACATGAAGAATGCTAACAAGGGGCGCAAAGAGATCATCATTGAACCTGGTGATTTGGTTTGGTTGCATCTAAGGAAGGAGAGATTCCCTGAAAAGAAAAAGTCTAAGCTCTTACCTCGCAGAGATGGTCCATTCCAAGTCTTAGAGAGGATCAACAACAATGCATACAAGCTAGATCTTCCTAGTGAATATGGCAATGTAAGTATTACTTTTAATGTTTCAGACTTATCCTTGTTTGATAGTGATGCAGATTTGAGGACAAATCCTTTTCAAGGGAGAGGAGATGATGCGCCAAGGGCTTATCATGAAGAACACAATGGAGAACATGGAGATGATGTGCACATGTGGCAAGGAAGCAAGGACAAGCTTGAAGATCAAAGGGTTTGTGCAAGTGATTATTCAAGTTCCAAGGAGTTGCCTAAGATGCCATTTGATCCATTGAAGATGCCTTTAGGTCCGATGAGTAGAGCAAGAGCTAAGAAGTTCAAAGATGCATTAACAAGCTTTGTTCGAACTCATCTTGAAGACTTGAAGACCATTGAAGAGCAATTGAAGAGCTTTGATGAAGATAAGGGCAAGAATATTCCCATCGATTCCAAGCTCCTCATTTTGCTTGAAATCGATGAGTATTAGGTCTTACATTGTGTAATTCGGCCATATGGGCCTTAGTTTTATCTTAGATTAGTTATTTAATTAGTTTAGATGACATTGGATTGGGCCTTGTTTGACTAAGTCCAATCCTTACTTAATTATGTTATGTTATTTACTCTTCCTAGTAGGACAAGGATTAGACTATTTCCTTGATCCTTCCTTTATGTAAACCGCCTATAAGGCTTAGGATTAGGGGGTTATGCGTCGACCCTACTACTATATAAAGGGTCTATATCCCTCTTGTAAACACAAGTCAAGTTATCAATAAAATTGAGGTTTACTCACCCATATCGATTATTTGGCTTCTTTGTTCTAGTTTGAGCAAACTTTAGGGTTCTTCAATCTTGTAGAGTCCTAGCAAACAATTAGGTTGTGATTACTTGATTGTTTGTGAACCTTGTGATCTTAGGTTGACAATTGCAGGTCTAATTGGTGATGTAAGGCCGACGAACGAAGAGGGATTGCTTTGTGAAGGTTGTCGACATACTTTTCTAGAAGTTGAAGTTGATCTTTGGTAGGTCTTAAGGATATATTTGAATCTAAAACTCCTAGATTCGTATCAATAATGCTTGTAATATACCAATCCAAGTAGATCGTTACGTACATATATAGAACATGTATAAAATTATGGTGGAGGGGAATTCTTTAAGCAAATAGAATTCTAAGATAGGGAGGGTTTGGTTAAATAGTAATTCTTTTATTTTGTGAATAAAAATATTAAAAATTATTTTATATAATTATGGGAATAAAAATTATTAATTACAATATCTTTCCATAATTAAAACATAAAAAGTTTAGACTAAAAAAAAACACAGAAAAGATTTAATGACTAAAAAGAATATTAATTAAAAAAAATATTATACTATAATACTAAGGGCATTTTATAAATTTTCTAATTAAGATTTTTGAGTTCGTACTTTTATATAGTAGTAAGATAAGATATATAAAAGTACGAATAAGGGGGAACTTTTTGTTTTTCGATTGTACCCTTTTTTCAAATATATTTCTAAATTGTCATTATTAAAAAATATTTTAATTTTTCATTATTAAAATAATGGAAATCTAGATTATCTTCATTAATTAGGATCCAACGTGGCAAATAGTAATAATCCACATCATCTTTAGCATCTAAATTTTCGTGCAAAACATTCTCCAAGTCGATTTAGGAAAATATCAATTCTGTCCAGAAATTTCAAAAGCAAAATCATCCATCGAAACGACATAGTTAGGTCTCGAGGTAAACATAAAAGTTGTAGATCTTGGAATCCTCTTTCTAACGGTACCTCATTTGCATTTTTCTGAGCTCTGAATCAAAAGTTATGAATTTTCTTCCAAAATTGCCCTTGTGAAGTCCTCCTTTAAATAAAATTTAACAATGTTGCATCGAGGTTGAATCATTACTGCATCATAATTACTGATTGTACTTAGACTCCTTCCTTGGGCTTCCATATTAATGAATTGAGCCTGTGAATATCAAATTTAGCCTTCAAGACATCTGACATGACAATTTGGGATTCATGGACCCAAACAAGCCTAATAGGCCTACTGGGTAGAAATGAATTAATAGTTTCTCCAAATTGATCCAAAATGGCTCTAAATCTTCATCTTCCTAAAACATAACTCCAAATGGGCATAAAATAGCAAACATGAGAAATATAGGGGTAAAATGACATATACGACTACCAAAATAAAACAAAATCGCATAGAAAATATAGAACAAATTAGGTCTTATCAATGTTTTATTTTCTTATCAATTTAGAAATATATCTATATCTATTTATACTATATATAAAAGTACGAATAATGGTAAACTTTACCTTTTCCGATTGTATCCTTTTTTTTCAAATATATTTCTAAATTGTCATTATTAAAAAATAGTTTAATTATGGCTCTATTAAAATATAATTTTGTGTATTTTTTTCAAATATATTTCTAAATTGCCATTATTTTAAAATTTTTACAACATATATAATTTTATTTATAAAATTTCTATTTTTACTGTACTATCTAGATTTTGCCGTTATTAAAATATTTATTTCGAAATATTCAAATTTTATTTTATTTAGAATATTTAGAAAGTTCAATTTCTACAGTACCATCCTAGATTTCTTCAGCAATCTTGCTAAAGAGGGCACCATGGTCTTGCTTCCTTCTAATGCATATGATCCTGTACCAACATAATTACTCAAACTATGATCATCTACAAGAGTATCCCCACGAAATGAGAGGGGGGGCTTAAGATCGAAATTAGACACTTATTTTACTATATTAAACAAACTCAAAGTATAATAGGCTACTAGCTCTTTTCTGAGTTTTGTTTCTTTAATCTTTTTTTAGCAAAAAAATATTGTTGTAAAAGGTTTTTTGAAGTGATCATCAAAAAATTTATTTGTGGCTATTTATTCCAGGTCTTAACATTTATTTAGCTTTTCCTTTTAAACAAAGAGAATCTTGCGTATGGCTTTATGGAATTTTTCTTGCCACAACTACATGAATAATTATTCAGGTCATGCTTGCTTAAATCAATTGCTGATTACAGATAATAATCTATTCAGAAATGGAAATTTTGACTTAAAATATATTGGATCACTGCGTTAAAAGCCCAATTACTCATAAAATAGATAAATTGTGAGATAATTCAGAGTATATCGGAGTGCATGATGGAAGGAGTAGCGTTTCAAATGTCTAAAGAACTAAGAAGGTTATTCGCAACTTTATTAATGCATTGTGAACTGTCAGATGTAAGGAAACTATGGAATGACTATTAAGATGCAATGTTTAAGGATTATAAGAGAATGCATGGAAACTCAATCCAAACACAAATTGCTTGCACAACAGAACATTGCCTATTATCTTGAAAGCATGTGAAAAAGCATACCATGCTTTAAGTTTTATATTTATTGCCTATTTTATTATTCATTTTCATTGACACATATTATGTGACTACTTAATTTTTTTTTAGATATTTTTAGAAAATGAAAATAGAAAATGTTTTCTCCTATCAAATAGAACCTAAGGTTATCAAAATTTCAAAAAAATTTGTAACACGAGGATTGGAAAAAATTTTCACCTACAAATGTAACACATTTCTAAAGAATCTGCTTCAAATGTAATTATGTTACATTTCAATAATCAAATTCTTTGATTTTTAATTAGTTTCATATCTATTTTACATTTAATTTGAAATTTGCTTTAATATAATTCTAATACAATAAATAATTTAATTCTTTAATTTTCAGGATTTAAATTATTTTAATAAGATTTTTATCTAAACACGTTCGGCCACGTGCAATCATCTAAATGAAATAAAAAT